>VZTA01001028.1:280017-356293 GCA_013398855.1 Mohoua ochrocephala
CCGGCAGGAAAAGCCCCAGGGGCAGGAGGCGCCGGGCCATGGATGGAGGGAGCAGCCTGCGGCTGCCGGGGCGGGCGGGCGAAAGGTGAGCGCGGCCGGAGCCCCTCCCGGCTGCGGCCCGGCCCTGGGCAGGGTCGCGGGGATTGGAGGAAGGCTGGCGGCCGGGCAGGCGAGGACGGAGTGCCAGCAGCGCCTTAACCCTTTGCCCTGCTGCTGTGGGGTCGGACGCCCACCCCGCCGTGCCCGCGGGTGTCCCGCCGCCAGGCTCCCGGTGCGTCGGCGGTGCCGGGGGACGGCCGCGACAGCCCCTGCGAGGCACAGCTCCCGCGGCGTCCCAGCCGAGCAGCCCGCCAGGGGCCAGGCAGAAAGCAAGGCACGGAAGGGTTAAAATGAGGCGGCAGCCGCTCCTGCTGCTCTGGGGGGTTGGATTTCTAAAAGCACCGAATACCAGGCAGGTATGGTAAAAAAGAGCATCTCCGGTCAGAAAGGGGGAGGAAAAATGGGACTCCCGTGGGCTGCAGCGGAGGACAGGGCAGGGCAGGACAGGGCAGGTCGCTCACCCGAGCCGGCAGCTCGCCGCAGCCTTCGCGCTGGGGTCGCAGGGGGTCACAGTGAATCACCATCCACTGGATCTCGAACTGGCAAAGGAGAAAAAGATCATGTTAATTCGGGTCAGGGGGTCACGCTGGCCGAGGGTGTAAGAGGAGGAATACTGGCACACTACAGAGAGGGTTAAACGCCAGGTATTTAATGTCAATAGCTACAGGTGGAGCAGTGTTGGCCCTGCATTCCCCCACCCCTAACTGTGGAGGTCTTTTAAAGAGGGGGCATAAACCAGCAGAGGGATTTAAAGAGAAAGACAGATTTGTCAGGTGTCATTTTTTACATATTCTTAATAAGCGCTGGCATTTTTCCACACACTGTGTGGTTGTTTTATTAGATACACAAAAAGTTTTTCTCTAAGTGGATCAGAATGGTGGCTCTGAGGATGGAAATATGGTCCAAGTGTCAGAAGTTCAAAAAGCAGGTTCTTATGCACACTAGTGACAGATTGCAACTGAGTAATATACTTCTGTGAAATTTCACATCTTCTTCAAATTTTAGTATTTGGTACTGGGAAACAACACAGGATTAAGGTAAAGCTCTTTTCAGAAGCTGCCACCACAACTCGCTTGATGTGCTATATAGGTCAAAAAACAAACCAGCTGCTGAAAGTTACCAAGTGTCTTGAACATAGAGCTTCAGAAGTATATCCATTGATATATAATGCATCACGTGGAATTTTAAGTACCAAAAGCATATTAAATTGTGTGTATTTATTGTCTCTCAGTTTAAAAGTCTTGTGTTGTTTTCCCTTCACATCATGCATAGTATCAGCCTGGCCTATGTACCACTGAGTGGTTTATCCAGGGATTTTTCTCTCTGATGACAACATTCAGAGCTTCTATTCCTTTCTTTTTATTATAGATGGCTGTGGAGCTGGGAGGAAAGAAAGTTTTGGAGGGTTTTCTTTTCTTGTTACAACATAAATCAGAGTCTTTTCCATATCATGGGATTCTATTTTTTCTTGAGAAGCAGAAAATAGAAGTGAGTGTTCAGAGTCTTTCAGTTCTCATTTCTTTGCCTCCCTAAGTTTTTCTTCTTATTCCATGAGCTAAAGAAGCTCCTCACCAACACTCTCACAAAAAGATGTCTTGGTGCTTCCTGGCTGCCTTCTGTGGGATACTTCATTGGGTTCTTCAGTCCTAACCCATAACTGATGCAGGGGGCAGACTGGCCATCATCCTTAAATTGACTTAGTTGCTTACTAACTAAGCTAGAACTAGTAAATGCTTTGAATCTGAAGTCCTTTAAAATCTCTGCAAGACACCATGTATGCAGAAGTTGAAAAGTTGCTGCTTTTTGGCTTTTGCTTTCACCCTCCTCACTTCAGTGCTGCCGCTCCTGAAATCCTCTCTATCGCATCTCTACTGTTCTGTTCGCTTTGCAGTCACCCCAGTTTCCAGAGTGCTGAGACTGGAGCACAACAGAAGCAGTACCCTGTTTTCTTTCACCTGTTATCTGACACCACCATCTGTGAGTCGATTCTTTCCCTCCTTTATCCACTTCTCATTCTCAAACCTTCATAATAGCCAATTAAATACCATAATAATACATGTAAAAGAACTAATGCTAATTTAATACTACAAGGCAGCCATACAATAGCCACAGCCAAAACAGGAGTAAGTTGTCAACATTATTCTCACACTAAATCCAAAACATAGCACTGTACTAGCTATGAAAAGGAGAAAGTTAACTCTGTCTTGAGGCTAGATAAAACAAAAGTTGACATGAAACCTGACTTATTAAAAATGAAAAATAAAACTCTTCTGGTGGCAAGGTAGTAAAAGATGTGACTGGCTTCCCATTGATTTAGGAGAGGTGAGAGAAGGGCAAATATGTTCTAGCCTTGATGTCAAGGTATCTTTCCCCATGCCAGTGTTTCACAATGATCGTGTTGATTATGTTAAGCTGATTTAAAGGATGCCACTATTTTGAAGATGTCTCGTGTAGGTATTCTATTGATATCAATATGCAGTGTTATTAAGGATTAAGTACAGGCACAAAGTCCTCAGAAATGGACCTCAGATAATTTTGAGGGTAATCATAAAGCAAAGATATTAAAATGTAACCTTTTAAACCCAAAGGTGGAGTGCTGGTTTTGCCTGGGGTAGAGCTTATTTTCTTCACAGTAGCTGGTATGGGGCTGTGTTTTGGATTTGTACTGGGAGCAATGCTGATAGCGGGGGGATGATTTTGTTCTTGCTGAGCAGTGCTTGGACAGAGTCAAGGCCTTTTCTGCTCCTGACCCCACCCTACCAGCGAGGAGTTTGGGAGTGCACAAGGACTTGGGAGGGGGGACAGCTGGGATAGCTGATCCCAACTGACTAAAGAGATATCCCAGACCATGCAGTGTTGTGCTCAGAATATAAAGCTGGGAGAAGAAGGAAAGGGCAGGGGGGAGTTCGAAGTGATGCTGCTTGTCTTCCCAAGTCACTGTTACATGTGATGGAGCCCTGCTTTCCTGGAGATGGCTGGACACCTGCCTGCCACAGGAAAGTGGTGAATTAATTCCTTGTTTTGCTTTTCTTGAGTGCATGGCTTGAGCTTTACCTATTAAAGTGTCCTTATCTCAATCCACAAGTTTCCTTACTTTTACTTTTCCAATTCTCATCCCACCATGTGGTAGAGTGGGCAAGTGACTGTGTGGGGCTTAGTTGCTCTCTGGAGTTAAACTACAACAAATATTTAAGACCCATAGGTCAATAATCTTGACATACATTTTGCAGGTTTCCTACAGGATTTCTGTTTCATCTTAATTTCTTAGTCAGCACAGATATAATTAACTGTGCCTGTCTGTTCACTGTTTTGTCCTCTTAAGTTCTACAGAAATTCCTGCAAATGCCCACAAGCTTTGCACATCTCAATATCAACCATATAATTCAGCTTTCTTATTAGTGCTTTAGTTGAGAGAGGTGAAGGTTAAGTAAGATGCAAATGAGACCTAAACATGTAGGGTAGCCTTTTTGGTATAAAATCAGTCACAGGGATACATTTAGCAGTACCACAGGCTTCAAGGAAAACCAGAACCCTCAGTTTTAGGTCTGCCCTGGGAGATCTGGCTCCCTGTACCCCATTGGGCTGTTGGTGGCTTGGTGATGATTTAGGGGAAGTCATCCCTCCTGAGGAAGAACAACTCAACTAAGCAATTTTTCATTTGGAGATTTTTTACAATGCTTTGTCAAGGATATCTATGTTTCTTCTAAGAGAGGTCTGCTATCAACTGTTTGTACATTTGTTAAGTGACCAAGAATAAACTACATGTATTTAAATGCATCTCACTCCAGAGCTATTTTTAAAATGTTTTATCCATTTTTCGACATCTCTGAAATAGGTTTTTAGAGCTTCATTTTCCTTGCACCTTTTTTCAAAGCCTTTGAACATTACAGCCAATTCTGGTGTTATTTGGTTTTCCTTAGCAAGGGTTCAGCCTTCTGAATGTGAGATTTCACAGGGTGAAAAGAAAACAAGATGTGACTTTTTACAGTACACAGACACAATCTGTTCTATGGTGTAAATTAATCCTTGTTAAACAAATATTGACAAGCAGCTTCTCCTTGGATGTTACAAGTCATGTAGCTTCCCTGAGCTAGTCAGCAGCATTAAATGTTAATTAAATAATGACCCAGAGTCACTTCTAGCAAAGTGTTTAGTGTCTAATAGGAAAAAAATCATGGTAATGCCTCTGAAATCAAAGGAACTAAGGCAATTATATAATCTCATAGAAGTTATAATTTGAATAGTAAGAAATTAATTCCCTTACCTTCCTATAAAAAACATGTAAGTTAGGAAATAAGTTCCTTTTCAGTTTTGAAATGATGCTATATCTCATATTTCTTAGATTGTATGAATTACTTACATTATATGAATTACTTTTAGATAAAAAAGAAAAAAACTTATAGATACTTTCATCTAAAAAGGAAAAGATAAAATGGAGCTGTGAATCCGTATAAAAATTTTCCCTCCATAAAGCATTCCAGAAATCCTGGAATAAATCTCTGTAAAGGCTGAAAGGCAAGATGCACTTTCTGATGGAACTGTATCTATTATTCTCCTAGACAATCATAGTAATAACAAGCAATAAAGAATCCCTTTTAAAATTATATGTATTACAGTGCACCTATGAGAAATTGACCTATTCTGCAAGATAAATAGGGCCCTCACAGAGTGCTGCAAAAAAGAATAGGAAACACATAATTTACGTCCTTTTAAAATTATACCACTGAAAGTAATACACTTTAACAATGCCTGGGAGTAAATTAAAAGCTGTGCTTAGGGCATATTAAATAACTGAGACTGTTGAGATATTTAAACTCATAGTCAAGCAAGTTACAGGGTAAGCCTAGAATATCCCGATACACAGACTAATTTAGTCAATTTAAAGAGAAATAAAGTACACAGGCCAAAACAGAAACTTCTGCAATATAAATAGACATTTTAAAATCACTAGTCCATCTGACTGTGTAATTCCTTTATCATCGTTTCAGAGGATATGGGGTTCCTAAATCTACATTTTTGTAATATGGGGTTGAACCACTCCCATTGTCATTTTGGGCTTCCCAGCACAGGCCATGCAATTCGATCTGGTGAGTCCTAAGTCAGCTCTGTCTAAAATAAAGTGTATTTTTCGACATCCAAACTCAGTTTAAGAATATAGTGCCATGCTTACTTTCTGTCTTCCCTGATAATTTGTTCCAGTGCTTCATTATTCTTTTTGAGAAGAAGTGTGCATCATACCCCTGTTTTAAGGCCTAACTCATGCAAAGATTTTACTTTTTTTCATAAAATACATTCATATGACTGAATCTTCCCAGAAACTGCTAAAGTTATAAACAAATATTTTGCATGACAAACAATGAATTGTAAAAATTATTTAATTCCATTTTGTTCTTTCATCCTTAAATGAGGTTGTCCTACAGTTAATGTAGCTCCACACTGGTGCCTAATGATGTACAGTCTTAAACACAGGCAAGGCAGAACTTAATGCCAGACACTTTTCCCCACCAGATGCCTGAAGAACCCTGGGTGATGAATGCTGCTCATTTGTACACCTTGCTGAAAAGAGCAAGTCTCTCTGGGGAGAGGAGGTTGGGAAGGAAAGAGGATAAGATTCCACACTGCTCTTCTTGTTTTTCCTCACTTCTTTAATCCTGGCCAAAGGTCAGCCAGGGTACCAAGAGAAGGCTAAGCTGACCTCGATACCACATCTCTCTCCTCATTTGTCAGCTGCCGTTTGGAATCACTACTTCAACAGGCCACAGGAACCCTCCTCATTTTTAAAGGGATGACTCTGTGTGTAACTTGAGGGCACAGTTTGCTCTAGCCCTGCATACCAGGTGCTGTAAAACTGTTGCATTAATACCTATAGCTTTCTCTGCATTTGATCTAAATATCTTTCCAAAAAGGAAAACAATACTGGCATAGAATTTTTTTCATCCTAGTAACATGCATAAAATACGTGCAATGTGTGATGTTTTCATCATCCCACCTATCCATTCATCCATTAGCATCCCTCAGAGCAGTTAGCACAGCTAAGATACAAGTATTAATTTGTATTATGCTAATTGTCACATTATCAGCTCCAGCGGATCATTTTTGAATGACATTTTCAAAGACTAACTCTTGTTTTCAACAGAATCAGTATAACTTTCCAGCTGTTGAAATTTCGTGATCCACATCTATAACAGCATGCTGGATAGATCCCTACGGACACATGGGGCAGCTTTCCGCTGGCATTCTCAAGTAGAGCTGATTTCAATCCAGCACAATACAGTAACTAAACACACAGAGGTGATGAAACACGAGATGCTTCTTTTGGTGCAATGTTTTCCCTTTCAGGTGTACACAACACTGATTAACCTGTGTCCATGGTTTTTTGCAAACAGTGTGGGATGGAGTTTAAAATTATGTCTTACCTCACTCTTTTATTTCAAAGTCGTTGTAATAAGTACAGGGATGTCTAAGAACTTTCATTATTGAAACTTAGACATAACCTGGGTCATCTCTTAACTTACAAGGTGTACATATATTTATGTGCAAAATTTAAAAAGCACAGCTAGTACTTACCTGCCAAGGAGTTGTTATTTTCTGCCATTTCTGCTTTCAGAAATAATTTAAACATGCATTCCACAAAACAAAACCCCACATTTAATGTAAAACACTTTTTGCAGAAACAAAAGATTTTGAAACTTACCGGAACTGAAATTTGAGGATTATTTTTGAGTTTTCCAAGCACAGCAAAGCCATCAGTGTTGATTTTCCCTTTCGGTTTTATGTTTAAGGATTCTACTTTAATACAGTCAATAAAAAGTGTGACACTGTTTGCTTCCACAATTATCATAAGCTTGTGCCATTGGGAGTCGAACAAGAAAGGCAAATGCAAAAATGATGCCATTTGGTGTCTTCCGTCTGCTCCTTTATAAGAAAACTCAACACTTTTCACTTGACCATTGAGATTCACTCCAACTTGTTCTTTTCCTGAAGAATCCTGAATCTGCCAAATAGTCCAGTATTTCTGAAGTGTGGCCCCAGTCATGCGAAAAGTAGTTAGAAAGGAATATTCATCGGGCAATCCGTTGGAATATATGGCACTGTGCAGGATTAAAATACAGTACATTTGTTCTGTATTCGCTCTGAAAAGCTCCACATATCACCACAGAGTAATGAGAAACCATTACTCAGTGGAACCATATCTCAACCATGCTCTTCTGCATGCTGAGCCCCAAAACAACGTGTTACTAATGGCAAAAGAACTGCTTGAGAAGTGTGGGTTCTTCCAATGTTTTAAAATTTTTATGATAGCCCTTTCTAAGAGTAATGGATGGAACAACAACAAACTCCTACTTCATATATAGAAAGTATTGCCTACAATTATCCTATTTCCCACCGTTAGATTTACAAAATCAGTCAACATAGTATGACTTTACAATGACCAGGGAGAAAGTGCAGATCTGATTTTGAAGGCATAAGAATGTCTTTTGCAAATGCATTTTCTTCTTCAGCCTGCCAATAACCCTTTTGTTAAGGTATTAGCTGTCACTTCAGCAGAAATCATTCAACAAATCATTCTTTGACTAATATACAGGTGGTGAGACCCCACACTCAAAGTGTATCATGGCCTGTGGCATTCAACCACAAGACTACAAGTAGGAGGGAACAGATCTGCCGCATATAAAACATCTCGTATGTCAGCTACTCCTGTAAGGCCAGCTTTGGAAACACTGGGAGCACTGCCTGTGTCACTCTGCAAAACAGTAATGTCATTTTTGATTTCAAATGTATCGCTGAATCCAGTACAATATTTAAGAAATGGGCCTTTCCATATTCTATGGATCATAAATCTCTAGTGTCATATCCAGTTGACATCAATACACTATTCGCCATCTACCCACATTTAAGAATAAGTTTGAATAAATTTCTTAAGCATGAAGATATGCAGAGCTATTTTGTCCCAGCTTTCATTACAATAACTTCTCAAACAAGTAGACATTTTGAACAAAGATGATTTTTGAGTGGCAGATCAATCCTATCTCAGCAGCTATTTAGACAGCATTAGTGAACCTCAGCATTTAGGCTATGGGGGGAAAAAAAGCAGTAAAATGGAATAAGTTAGCTCTTATTCTGTATGCTTGATGACTATTGATTTAGAAAAAGAGTACTTCCAGCAGCAGCCTCCCTAGTTTGTGGTGTTCCAAGCTGTAGTGCAGCTGTGTTCCAGCAGGCAGCGGCACAGCCTCAGCAGATTTCAGCGAGGACAGAGGGAGCCTGGCAGTGGCAGCAGCAGCAGCTTCACCTTATGAATAAAGTACTGCACTGCTGGTGTTTCTGCTTTCCCCCACGAGCCCTTGCATACACCTGAGAGCTAGGGTATAAGGAAAAGGAGTGTTTAGCTGGAAAGTTTAGCTCATTATACACGATGTGGAGATACACAAAGTTGGAAGAGGGGGTTCCTTGCCACTATCTTTAATCTGTCTGTGATTTTCTATGAATTGTGGTTTTTTTGACTGAGGATGAAGTAGTCTGCCCCAGCTAGTTTTGTTTGACAGGATTTTATCTAACTCATTGTGTTCTGTCATCCTTTATTTTCAGTTTGTATCTTGCCATCTGAAATGCAAATGTTGACGTGCTGATATTGTAGCTTTCCCTGGGTTCCAAGCACTTGGCAGTGTTTACTGTCCTCTATCCCTCCTTGTGTTAGGTTTCTGGCCTACACAATAAGCCTATATGTTTTCTGCTCCAGGAAGATACTTCTTCCCCCTATCCAGACACACCTTCACTCTTACTAAGCTTCTGATCCAGTTCAGCACATCCTTTATGGCCCTTTGTATCCTTCCTCTATAAAATCTCTTTTAAAAGTATTTCGATCTCCTCTACTGCTAAAACCTTAGCTCAGCTGGTTCATTTATCTCTTCAGTTGCTGAATCTCATTTGTTCTTGCAGAAGAGCTGTTTTTTCTACTACCACACTGAAGGTGGTATTGTTAGGTAATCTTTAAATAGCCTCCTCCTGACAATCAACTGTCTCTGTTGAGTTCAATGACTCCAGGGGATCTGATACACCGAGCCTAAAAGAAGCAGTACTAATCCCAGATCCTCTGTGAAAAGGTTTTCAGTCTTTCTCTTCACTGCCAAGTTTTGCTCTCATGCCAATACTGGTTCAAATATCATGCACTTTCTCATCCCACCTCAGCTGACACAACTATACCGCCAGGAAAACCAAAACAACAAAAGAAACAAAAAAAACCTAGTACATAAACATACTTTTTGATTAGAAGACTGTTTATACCAGATTGGCAAATGAATTCTTTGCACCATATTTAGCTACAGACTTAGTACATTTCAAGACATTATATGGGTTCTCCTTCTTTTTTCAGACATTAAAACAGGAAAGAAATATGTTCACTTTTTCAGGAGATATGAGAAGAAGAGAAGTAATGTAAGAGTTTGTGACATTGGTAAGAGAAAACTAAATTATAAGAAATGTATATCAAACACTAAAAATAAAAAGTCAGTGCACAAACATGGATAAGTATTTACATTTTTTAAAAAGTTAATAATCAATCAGAAGAACTGCTGCCTTTAGACTAAAGACTCAGTATCAATAACATGAGCCAACACAGTGAAGCATGACCCATCACCAGAGAGGTACTCTGCAGGGGACTGTTACCTTGCAAGATTTATACCTATAATTCTACAAGTAAAGCAGAGACAGATTCTCATCTCAGTTACTCCAACAGTAATGATCCTTTAGTGGTTTCAGTGTATTTCGGAACACAGTTCTTTCCAAAGTCTATAATCCTTATATAGGCAAAACCCTTCTGAAGTCAGCAACTTCAAATGCTAAGTATTTGGAAACCATGGCAAATTTAGCATGGTATTTAAATAAATAATTATAGAGAAGTTATTTCTCCATCTCACTGCCAAGTGAAGAGTGAGGGACTCTGTAACCTTATTGAACAGCTGATAGCTGTATAAGCACTCAAATTACTTCTGGAAATTATTTTTAACATAGTTGTTTCCAGTTCCACTGATTTATGGAAGGGAATCAAGCAATTATAAATTTAGATTCAGGTAAATGAGCAAAGAAAGAATTAATATGGAAACATATTTCAGGCCCAAAATTCAGATTTATTCCTGACCCATTTCCTATCCACCTAAAAATTTTAGGGATATAAGCCATCAGAGCTTTTTATTTAATTTAATTTTTTACCTTAAGTTTGTGAGAAAGCATTCCTGTCCTGCTTTTCTTGTGTACTCATACTATTATTAACTGCTTTAGTTGTTTTAAGAATACAAGGTTAGGTCATTTTTTTTATCAGATATTTGAATATTTGCCTAAATTTTGTAAGTATTGGAGGGTGGGAAGCTTGAAACATTTGTAGCTCATCTAGAGGAACTTCTGAAACACTTCTAGTGCTTTTAATCTTTTTCATAAATACCTAAGACTCTCACTAATCCCATATCTTGAATACTTACCAGGAAGATTTCTTTGAGATTTCAAAGCTGAGCCCTACCCAGGCTACAATACAACCAAGGTAAGTCATCTGCCTATGGTGAGGAAAGCCCTGACCCATGGCACTGACCCCAGGATTCATCAAGAACAGAAGAGTGTGTAAAAAGGTCAACTATGTACCTATTTAAATTCTACAGAGTAACTGCTTATTTTATTAAATTTGTTTCTTTGAGTTAATTTCTTAGGTGAGCTCCACTGCTCACTGAGTTAACTTAGTCCTTGCTAGATGAAGATTTTAGAAATGTTAGCGCGACCCGCTGGAGGTGGCTGTGGAAATTGCTGTGGCCATTCTCATGATAATGCAGTATCATGTGCCCAGAGTGGAGGGTTCTTTTGCTCAATCTGAAGACATTCGTGTCTGCATCTCCTGAAGCTGCTTGGAATCACAGCTGACCTGGCACACACTACCTGGCAGAAACTGAACAAGCAAAACCAATAAGACTTAGCTCAGCATTTTCAAAAGCATCTGTCCTAAGTCATTAACCAGAAGCAATTTGTTAGGACTCATTGCCCTCAGCTGATCTTTATTCTTCAGAAACTTCCAGTTCCGAGCTAATTAATTCTCTTATGACCTAATTAGCTTCTTAGCTGCATTTTGTCTTTTCTGTTTCAGCGTCATCATCAATATCTGTGCAGGACAGCTTACTCGCAATGTGAAAGGAAAAGCACCTGAAGAGCTTTGGTGGCTGAATGTAGAAAAGCCAGACCTTCAAGCATATGCGCTTGAGGAGCACTACTTCATGGAAAAGCAAAATTCCCAAAGGCAAAAAAAGCCAGAAAATCGGCCTTTGAAATTCTCTGGATGTCTCAAGTTTACTGATAAAGCTTTATAAACTTCCTCCCTATTTATTGTTTGTGTGTGTGTGTTGTGACAGTTGTATTTGTGAAGTCAAAGGTTTAAGATTTCATCTAATGCACAAAGATAACTAGCCCTTTTCCCACATGTAAAAATGTATCATGAATATATTTCCAATATATTTTTTTAAGTTTTCCATTAAAAATGAACACAGTTATTACCCAAATAACCAGGATTAATTTTGTACTTACTAACTGGTGGATACCTACAATATACACATAGATTAAATTGAAAAGTGATGGGTTCACAGTGTCCAGCAAGAAGAGCCATGTGTCATGGCAGTTCCACGCAAAGTTATTACACCGTTATTACACCACACCATTATTACATGGACAATGCTGTATTGATCATTCAGCAGATTTTACTCTAGAAGAAGCACTGGCCAATGGGAATTTATTTGGATGATGGGAGAAGTTAAGTCATGACTTGTGTGCAATCATTTCCATTCATTCTAGGATATACTTCTGGGCAAGTACACTAAGCAGCACAAAGACCAAACTACAACTCAGAAGCATTTTAAGAAAGCTCTGTGAGTTTTTCAAGGCATAAGCTATTGCTACATCAAAGACCGAGTGCTGAGCCATGCCCATCCAATTGAGCTCTCATTCCCTTACCATATAGCCACTCTAAAATGGGCTCCTCTGCCTTAGTAAAGTCATCATATACTAGCCTGAAAAATTATTTGCCTGTTGCCAACGTGTTTGATGAGGGTCCCTCCCCAGTGCTCCTAAGGCACTTGGGCTATAGCAGCCATCCAGCTCGGGAAAGCCATGCTGGCCATTTTTCCCAAACTCACTCTATTGTTTTCCTCCCCCACCTCTCGATGCTGTAGGAGCGCACAGGCCGGAGGCGGGGGCCGGAGGGTGATGTCCTGTGTGTGAGCCCCGGCCACAACATTCTGGCCACAGCATCCCGGCCACAGCATCCCGGCCACAGCATCCCGGCCCGCCACCCCCCGGCCCGCGGCGGGCGCCGCTTCAGCACCGCGGGCACGGACAGCTCCGGGAGCCGGGGCGGGCCGGGCAGCTCTGGCCTGCCGTGCCCTGCCCTCCCTCCCGTTCCCTCCTCTCCCCTTCCCCCTCCTCTTCCCTCCCACTGAGAGGGCCACGCTGTAAAATAACTGGAGCGGAGCAGCGAGCTCGGGCTCCGTGACAGAGGAGCAGCACATTGATGCACTGGAGCACGGTCGGGACTCAAACCTTAATCCATTCTCTGGGCCGACGACCCCAATGGCAGGAGTCAGCTCAGATGATGTAGTAAGGCAGTTGATATAGGCTTGTTCAGGGATAACTTGTGTATATCAAGCACATATTTCACTAGAACTATCCATAGCAATAAATCTAAACTCTCTTAAAAGTGGAAATACTGCTGCTTGTATCTGAGAATCCCCAACTTTTAGTGAAGTGATGATCCCATTTTTTGTCTGTGTTTGGATTCACATTCATGCACTAGCAGCTCTGATTTGTTTCTGGGACTGAAAGTAACCAAGCACTAAAGCTCTAAAGTAGCTTAACCTGGTGGCTACAAAGGTAGGAGCCAGGGAGGACTGCAGCAAGAAAAGTTGTCAGTGATAGGTGGAGTAAGACAGAAACACTTCACAATCCAATTATTCCTGGCTGAAACAGTTGTCCAGTTAATAGTCTTGTCAGTTAATTGCTAAGTTGAGACATTCTTAATTACATAAGGTGCTGGAACAGAATCCAGGCTTTCCTAAATTTGGCAGACATCTCTACCCTGCTGTACTGTCTCTATTCCTTCACCAGCAGCAAGTCTGGCCTGTAAAGCACAAGCACAATGAGATTCCTAACTCCTGACTTCTATGACAAATTCACTGTAACATGCTAAATAATAATTTTCAACTTTTATAGATAGGTGACCATAAATCAGCCGAGAACCTTCATGTACCTGTTACCTAAAACAAACACACAAAGAAAAAACCTTACCTCAGAATCAGTGAGTTATTATCCTACCTCGTCTCTGCAATCCTGACATGATCAGAAAGATCCCTTTGTGTCAATATTTTGAGAATACTTTCTTCCCTCTCCTCCTGTTACATTTTCTTTGCCTCCCTATTTCAAGTCATCAGCAACTACTGACATGACTTTCTAGAGGTGAATCCCTAATTGTCAGCAAATCTTGAGGCACTCTGAGTAATATCTTGGTTACAGGAAAGTGGAAGTCCCTGAAATTGCTGCTACAGAATCAGTCTGATTTGGTGGTGGCAATGAAAAATAAAAAAAAGTTGAATTCATCTTTCCCCTTCCAGAAGCTTTTCAAATTAGATCTAGCTGGTGGGAGATCTACCCCTTAAACAATAAGATTGCAAAATATCTATATTTTAAAGCCCAAGCAAGGAAGGCATTACCTGGTTGGTATCCTGAAGTCCACATTGGGTCCCAATTTATAAGCCACTTGTAGAGAAGTGGATCCCACTACTCTCTCGATAATTCCTTGAGAAGCAGCTTTTTCTATTTGGAACTGAGAAATCAGGTCAAAGCCTGCAAGGAAAAAATATAGATGCCCATAATGTAACTTTCTTTTTAATTTAATTTGAGAATTGTGCTGTCAAAGAGCTGAATATAACCTGATAAATTTTTCGAACAGCAGCTTTTTCCTGAAAAATTCAGGATGCTACTTGCCTGGTAAGTCATCTTGACCAATCCTGATTGTTGGGCAGATATCATTTCTGTGAGTGGCACCCAGAATAACTGGTAGTCCTGCAAAAAAAAAGTGAATTTACTAACCATGTGCCTGCACATTGACTCAGATCACCTTAGAAAAGTAACTGAAGCAACTGTAAGATTATTATGAATTCGGTAGAGCTATAAATAATAATAAGAAGAAGTATATAGTGATTTGAACTGTACTCAGTAAGGTAAGAGGTCTAAGAAAATAATCATCTGTTTCTAGAGAGCTCCAAATTAAAAATGGTGACTTGATATACTATTTGAATTTTTTTTTTTTCAAGCCTTTAAATGAGAGTGTTGTAATAATTCTTCTCTTGCAGAGCTGTTGAGAAATAGTAGTAGCTTAAGAAGGCCTGCTGTGTAAGGAGATTTTGGGTTGTAACTTTTGGTGGTTCAAGCAAACTTAAAAAAAAAAGGCCAGTTACCTAAATCAACAGTCTCCCTAGTCCCAAGGAAACTTAAACAAACCTCATGCCAACTAAAGATGTTGTTGAGAATCTGTTGGCATCTTTTCCATCCTCTCTGGTATTCCAAGCTTTCCCACTCTCCCCTGTGCCAGATTTGATCAGAAAATGGACATTCATGAAATGTAGGGTGGGGGCAAGAAGAACTTACAGACCTTTTTTGTTTCCCCAAACAAGAACGTAGAAGAAATTTGTTTGAGGAAACTAAATCTAAAAATCCAATTTTTCAGAACATTATTTGTTAAAAAAACTTGCAATGACCGTAAGACCTACAAGCTTCCCAGATTTAAGGAAGGAGGAAGGAAAAATAAGCATTTATTTGAAGAGTTTAAGGGCCATGTACAAGTCCAGTACCAAGTCACCCTGGAAAATGTCAGCAGGGTGTGGATAGGGAAGAATGAAGAGTGGAAGTTGGAAGGAGAAACATTTCTAACCTACAGAGGGCCTCTTGTGTGCTGCAAAGGCTCAACCCTAAATGTGGGTTTCCTTCTGACAACATAGGCTTAAAGAGAACATTCAGGTTGACATGTTGCACCTTAGAAAAGACCTCATTCTATATTCTTTGATGAGGCACATGGCTGACATCCAGCCATTTACATTTTATGCCCAGCAAATAAAGCAGAACCAGTTTATTGCCACATGTAGCAGAAGAATATCTAACTAGAAGCACTGAAAGACAGGGGAAGGTTTGTGTCCTGTATCTACCACCTATATCCAGGTCTTAATCCTTACCTTAAAAACAGATCTAATAGCAAATTTGAAGCAACACACACAGTTTTTGCTTTTTTCCCTGTTTTTCAGATGCATCCTTCTATCCATCCATCCATACATAAATGCACATAGACAGCTCTCGCTTTGTGTGATGGCTAGCTACAGAGGATTTTAGTTTTGAATAAACACAGAATAATCCTTTTGACAGTCAAAATTACACAAAGATAAAATGTAGATAAAATCTGTCTCCTTACTTGATTGGTGCTGGATGGTGGCTGAGATGAAAGACCACAGAAAACTACACAGGTAAAAGAAAGCTGTAATTTTCCTGTAAACAGAAAGAAAACTCCAGTATGAATCTACAGTTTCTGACAGGTTTTGTTATTAAAGTTCTCATCCAAGCCATGCATATTAAATGTATAAAAAAACCAGTTAAGGATTTACTAACAGATTTGACAAGACAATTTCTTTGACAAGAAAATTTCTTTACATGACAACGTTTTATTTTTGCCTTATAATGAAACATGTCAATAAAGCTCTTTCTATTGTAGTCCCCTCATATAATGCTGGCAAGGACAGCTTTCGCTGTTCTAATCTCTTATTTACAGATGTCTCTAAATCCCACTTGTTCTCTTACCAGTGGCTTTTCATCTTCACTGCTGGATTTCTTCACTTCTCTCATGTGAATACGCAGCGTATATCGTCACACCGCCTGCTTCCCTCTCATTAGTCCGACAGAGGAGTGCAGCAGTGGGTGCAGACAGCTGCTCCTGCCCCACCAGGACCCAGCAGAGAGGGCGGTGCAGGCTGCTGGGCTGGTTTTAATCTTTCCAAGGGAAGGAGGTGGAGGCTGGACAGACATGTGTGTCCTGGTGGGCTCTGAGGGCGGGTCTCTGGAGCCGGCTGAATATAAAGAAGCCAAGAGAGCAAATTAAAGGCTGCTTCTTTCACCAGCACGAGGGCAGGGAGATTCAGAAAATGTGAGTTCTGCAAATCCAGTCTCTGGATGGTGGGGTCTGCTGTTCAGCTGGGCAGGGGAACAAATTATCTTTACCAGGAGGTATGAGGAAGCTGGTGGCCCTGATGCGGTGTTAAGACTAAAAGCTCTGAGAAGAAAGGAATCCCTGTCCTATAAAGAAGGCATTTCCATTTCTCAGTGATTTACTCATCAGGTGGCCTCAGGAGAAGCCTGTCTGGTGAGGTCCCAGTTGTTTTTTCTGGATAAAACAGGTTATTTAAAAGGGTTTTCTTTGCTTAGATTCTAACCTCAAGGCACACACATCGGCATTATTAAGCAGACTCCTGTTCCGCTGTCATTGATAAAGCACTCCCTTTCCAAAGGGACTGTTACATACTCATATTTATTCACACGGATGTAAAAAGAGAGACAGAAACTAAAATCTGTATGCATGAAAAGACCAAGAAAAAGAGATTAAACAGCCAGAAGGTCCTGATATTCACCAGAGACAAAATTCATGTATGTATGAAAAAGTATGCTGGGTTATGCTTATACATCACCTTTGTAAGGTTTCATCTTCTCTAGATTATTGATATTGTGGTTAATAATACCTTAAATTTCCAGATTTTTTTGAAGTGCGGGATCTAGGAAATGCAATAATCTCTTCTGTCTGATAAGTGTCTGGAGAAATAACTGGATAATGAACTATCCCATTCATCCCAGTTTGCTGTAAGTTCCTAGTATTGGTAATTTCAGTGTAAATGTGTTTTGCAGTTTTAAATCTATTTTTAGAAAGGGTGGAGCTAGATCACAAACACGAACAGTTTGCCATGAATAATGTCTAATTTTGATGCCTAAGCCAGTGCATCTTTGGGGATACCATTTTTTCATCCTTCAAGAGAAAGGTACACCCAGGGTCTCTTGTGGTCCAGCATGATTGTGAACATAATATATCAGCATCAGGATTTTCACATGAAACCTCTGTCAATTAAAAAAACAAAAAAGGCAAAATATTAATTTGATTTCACAAGAAGTTTGCCCAAGTCACCACACACCCGAGTGCCTTATCCCCCATTCAGATATTTCCATTGTGGCATGCAATGGTAGCTGTAGGGCACGAAAGGAGTCTATAAGGAGCAGGAGGAAGAGCAGTACATGGAAGTCACCTGAAGCAATAATGAAGGGGAATGACAGGGGAACACGGCATGTGAAGGAACAACTGGGAGCAGCCAGAGCTTAGAAATACCAGAAAGTTTGCGAAGGGATGGAAAAGAGTCAGGTGCCAAACCATCTCTTTTGTTGTTTATAAGCTGTGGCATTACCTTTGCCTTTGCAACTGCTTAGTATTGCCAATTTATTTGAGGCAGCATTAAGGAAGAAAAAGCCACTCCAGTAGTTAGATATGGAACTAAGTAGTACCACCTTACAGTAAGTTAGCAATATTTTTGGTACATGGTGTGAAGGTGTCTGCCATCAGTTGTGTCTGGGGTCATTGGCGCACGCATCATCCTCTCCAAAGAGGGGGAGTCTTCTACAGAGAAATTCAGAGAACACATACTCTGTTTCTGAGCAATCTATAATCTAATTTTGCTTGCATTTCATTGCAGCAATTCTCAAGGGGGGAACTTCTTTTATGTCTGGAGTATTTTCCCAATACAGGATCTTCAAAAGACATTTTTACTGAAATAAAACACGGGAGACACTATGTAACTAAAGCTGGGAAAACACATTTACTATTCTGTTTGTGGGCAAAAAAAAAATTCTTCAGAAGACTAATAGCCTCTGGTTGCTCTGTGTGCATTTTGATGTCTTCATCTTGAAGGAAAACTCACAATCTGTGATGAAATTCCTGATTAGATGCTCTGCTAATAATTATTACATCACTTTGAAAGAGCCAGAAAAATATTAACAAACTAGTGGCAGAAAATTTAACAGCCCCATGATCTAGCCAATATTATTCTCATTTCAAGAAAATGCAAACTGGGATAGATGGAGTATGTATCTTATATATCTTGCTGTCACAGAGACAGTCCCCATCCAACTAACACTCACGTTTAGCTGATCTAACTATTTTGATGTCACTCTATGTCACTTCATAATTTTCTCTTTTTATTGATTGAGCCAGTATAGATTTTTTTTCAGAAAAACTCAGTGCACAGTGATTGCTGTTTAGCCACTTGTTCAGGGATTCATCATCTAAACACTAACTGCTCATCTTTTGAAAGTGGATTAATTAAACAGTGGTGACTTTCTTCAAATACTATTTCCTGAAAATAAGATATATAGGAATGTCATCACCTCTCTAGCATGTGGAGGTGTGCTTACACACCTGACTTCACATTCCACTCCTCAAATATCTGATTCCATACTCATTCCATACTCCTGTTCTTCTGTGTAGCTTGAGTTGAAGAGCAGGTACTCGTACAGCTGTGTCTGAGAAAGCGGCTGAATTGGAGGGAAACAGCAAATGAGTGGACCCAGCTTCCACTGCAGATATAAAGCTTGTTCTCTGTGATGAAAAGGTTTGCAGCAAGGTGGCTGCAGTTGGACTTTCAGAAGGCACAATCCAGCAAAAACCACAGAAACCAAAGTTTGGCTCAGAAGGAGCCATGAAATGTGGCAGAGCAGAAGGTTTCTCAGTTCAGGCTTGGGTTTACAGCAATTTAGGATGACTAAATAAAGTGAAAAATCCTTCCCTGATGTTTATTTTCTGACTGGGCTTGAAGGAGCTCAATGTCACTGGCTTCTACTTTTGAGCAGGACTTTTAGGAGGAACTAGGCAAGTTTGTTCTTCCCCTGAGAAGTATTTGTGATGTATATGCAAGTACTGGGGTCTCAAGAACAGGCCTTGGAACTGGAGGAACTAAAGTCCAATTTGTGCAGTTAAAGTGGGGCCTCTGCCTGCATGAGTGATCCCATAAAAGACCGGTGGTTGATGCTCACAGCCCTACAAGGCTCTTCCACACACAGTTGGAAAGGAGAGGAGCAGCAGGGTAGACATCAGTTCTTATTTGTTGCCTGTCTCTCTCCTGTCTCGTGGAGACCACTTCTCTCCCACGTGGTCTTCTCTAAATTGTGCCTTTAGACTTTTCATGTGACTTCAGCTTCTTGTGGCCACTGTGGTTCTCTGTTCAGTTTACAGTAACAAAAATCCTCTTTATACATTTCAACCTTCTTTATCCTTACCTGTAGTGTAAGGGTCACTGCTCTCCCTGGAGTTTACCAGACCTCAGGATAAGCGCATACCACACTCTCGAGTGAGTTTGCTGTTACGCTGTGTGTTGCTGTGGCAGCTCAAGATTAACTGTGTGGCTGTGAGTGATGGCATTTCTGAAAGTCCTGCTCTTTGTTAATCATGCTAAGAGTTAAGGTAACTTGGACCTGGGACTGATCTCATTGACATCAGGGGCAAAACTTGCACTGACTTAAGCGCCTTTTAATTAAACCAGCAACAAATAATTAAACCAGCTTCCTCAAGTGTAAGGGAATTGAATTGACAACCAAACTATAATCCTTGTCAGGTTCCAACACATCATCGGAATTTAACAAATAATTTATTATCCAATAAATTCTTACCTTCAGCATAAAAATGTACTTTTCTGTCCAAAATTTTATGAATTTTGGCATGGGATGAAAAACAGCATTTCTTTCCAAGCTGTCAGATGCCATTTTGCATAAACACCAAACAGCTTCCTTCTAGAAGAGGTCACTCAAAGAAACCTGGGGATTCATAGGGCCGGATTCTCATCTCCTCAGCACAATCCTCTTTCCAGGTGAACCTCACTGTAATGGCACTGCAGCCAATTTGTGAACACCTAGGATGTCCCAATGTAGTCTACAAAATTCAACAAATCCCTCAGGAGTGTTCTTGGAGCACAAATAGAGATGGTCTCTATATGGGGCCAGACACACTTACACTTTAGCTCTATGTCCCCTTGCCATAATAATTCTTTCTGTAGATGAGGCTTGCAGTTCCCATTACCTTTGGATGAAAGGCTATATCGTGGTATCATTCCTATTTTTATTTCTTTCTAGGTCAGAAGATTTGTATGTTGTCTCCAGTGGTGCCAGACAGCAATTATCCCAAATGTTACAGTCAGTGTTTCAGATTATCCTAAATACAAGAGATTTTCTTTTCTAGTGGAATGGCAGAGAAAGGGAAAAGTTAAGCAGACTTCAAGCATAACTGTGCTAATATTGCAATGAACACTGTTGTGTTTCAGCAGAGATTATGACTCTGATCTCACTTAACATACATCTGTGTCCATCTACTGATCACACTCATTCTCAAAAACTGAAGTAAGATCAGAAACAGGCCCTGCTGTTATTTATTAGTTATTTGCTCAATATAAAATGTAGTGAAAGTTTTCTCCTTTATAATAGCAAATACTATCACCAAGAGCTGGATCCAAATTGCATGTAACTAAAAACAAAACAAAACACCACCCCAAATTTGGAAGTATTTTCAGTCAGAGTTTAAAGAGTCTTGATAATATTCTTTTATATTGTTCTTTCTTTCTAATACCTAAGATTCTGTTCTAGACAAAATTACATTAACTGAACTTTTTCTGATTGTTGACATGATTTATCTCTAAATACTGCAGCAAGTGTAATTTATTTTACTGTTATTAAATACCCTTTGAAAGAGATCATGATACTAGTAAGAAAATATCTGTTGATTTAAATGGGATCAGGTTTTCCCTCTCTTACACCAGGACATGTGCATCACAACACTGGTTCACAGGTAAAAGTACTCATGAAAATAAAATTGGTGTATGGTTACTTGAGATAGCGACCAGGCTTTCTCCATCTCTCTGCCTGCTTTCCCTGGCCAGACTCGACATCCTGCCTCTTATCCTCAGCCCAGGTGAGCTCCAGCTGCCTGGACCCCAAGACGGCACAAGTTTCCCCTCATCCAGAAAGCAGAGGATGAGAGATCCTGACAGGGTGGGAAAGGAAAGAAACATGCATATATGTCTTCTTGGTTACACAAAATAGCAAATTCTATGGTACAAATTCTGATTTTTGTGGCATCAGGGGAAAAAAAAAAAATGCTATTTCACACTGTTGAAGACCATGAGGTTTCTGTAGGATTTTTTTCTAAAATGGCACTCTCCAAAGTCCTCGGATATTCCCAAAGTAATTTCAGGATTTTCGCAGACTCGGAGCATCACTATATAGTTTCATGCTTATTCAAGGACTGTCTGAACAGCTCTGGGATGGGGACAGTAGGGTGCTCTGTTCATTTTGAAATGAAAGCTGTGATTCAACAAAGTGTAGTATTAGGACCACAGAAAACTGGCACACACAGACCTCTATATAGAATTGATGACATTTAGAATATGTATTTTCATCTTCAAGACATGTTCTGTATCAAAATAACTGTTCCAAATTTTAAAAATTGCTATTTTCTTTCTAATGAGAAATATAAAGGACATAAATACATCACAATAGCACAAGAATTAAATACCTGAAGTATAATATTAAAAGTTTGTAAGTATTTAAATTTATATAATTAAGGCCTGCATTTTCATTGCACTGATTCTGCACTTCCACTTACACCTGGTTATTGACCTCAGCAGAGCCACTGAGTTGCAATAAATGTTCTGGGCAGGAATTCGTTGAGACAAAACTAAGAACCACAAAAAATTTTTACCATTATTCCTTCTGTTTTCTCCCTGTGAACCCAACATTGTGCCACAACTGGCCGCTTCTGAACGGTCTGCTGCTAAAATGACAACCACAAAGCAGAAATCAAAGGGCAAATTTCATGATAATTTTCAAAGCAGAGGGGAACTTATTAGTAAAGTCCCATAGAGACTTGTACAAAAGCCTGTGCCATTCAAAATATTCATAAATGTGATCTCGAAGGCAGATATATAATGGGGAGGTAACTTCTGCAGATAGAGGAGTTACCTGAGCAATAAAAATGAAAACTTAAAATTTACCCGAGCAATAAGAATTGAGCTGGAAGTGCGCCCTTGTGTCCAGAAGGGCCAATGGTATCCTGGGATGAATCAGGAAGAGTGTGGCCAACAGGTCGAGGGAGGTGATCGTCCCCCTCTGCTCTGCCCTAGTGAGGCCACAGCTGGACTATTGTGCTCAGTTCTGGTCTCCACAGTTCAAGAAAAACAAGGAGCCACCAGAAAGGATCCACTGGAGGGCCATAAAGGCAATAAGGAGTCTGGAGCTTCTTATGAGAAGAAACTGCAGGATCTTGGACTGTTTAGTCTAGAGACGAGAAGAGCGAGAGGGGATTTCATCAATACATAGATAGACCTCAAATGCAGGTGCCAAAAAGTTGGTGCCAGACTCTTTTCAATGGTGCCCAACGACAGGATGAGAAACAGTGGCCAAAAACCAAAACACAAGAAGATCCACCTCAACATGAGTAAGAACATCTTGGCATTGAGGGTGGCAGAGCACTGAACAGGCTGCCCAGGGAGGTTGTGGAGTCTCCCTCTCTGGAGACATTCAAAACCCAGCTGGATGCATTCCTGTGTCACCTGCTCTAGGTGACCTTGCCTTGGCAGGGGTGTTGCACCAGATGATCTCCAGAGATCCCTTCCAACTCTACCAGTTCTGTGATTCTGTGGTTCTGTGGTTCTGTTATTCTGTAATTCTGTGATTCTGTGAAAGCTGAGGGTATAAATTGTTGGAAGTTCTAAAAATACCTCATAAGCTTTTCACAAAATAATGGGTGAAATTCCGCATAAATAAAGAGGGAATAATTGGCAGTGAACAAGCAGTCCTAAATTTGTGGTGGCTTCTAGAAAGTTATGTGTCAGCTGTGATAGGCAGAGCTATGAAAACGTACCTTAGTGCTCAGAAGTGGGCAAAAAGCATGCTGCACGTTAGGAGAAATTAGGAAACAATTGTGAACAAAGCAGAAACCATCAAACTGCTGCTGTATAAGCTGTGATTAGGGATGATCAAAGGTTTGAACTGGTTTCAGTAGGGAAAACAATTACATGGATAAGGATTTTTCAAGCCTAAAAAATGAGATCTAATGAAGTCTAAGCAGTATGGGAAAGTGAGTAAAGAACAGTTGCCACTCTCTTGCAGAACAAGGACTAAATTTAGCAATCGAAGCTGGAAGCCAGAAGATTCAAAACAAGCAACAAACAGCACTTCCCCGTACAACTCGTAGGTGAGAGGTGGGATTCTTTTCCACCACTTTTAGTATTCACCATTGCAAATGCTAAAATTTTTATGGGATCAAAAAGAGACACTGGCTGGGAAAATATATGGGAGAAGTGTTCCTGTGTACTTGTGCTATATTTTCATACTTCTCTAGGCATCTGCTACTACCTTGACCAGAGAAATTATGCTGGACCAGATGGACCTTTGATCTGACCTGATGTAGCTGTTCTTATTTTTTCATATTTAAACAGTTTGGAATACTGAAAATTCAAAAGGGAAAGACTGCCCTTGTAATGCCAGAACACATTTCAGAGGGCTTAGACCTAGTAGTACTCTTAAAAAAAAAGCCAGGCATGGTCTGAGAAGAAAGGGAATTTTTTACTGATGTTTCCTAATATTTTCAGAGTGCAAGATACTGGGATGGAAGTTGGAAGTTTTGTTCCTGTGTATGGAGAGGATTCTCAAAGATCACTTCACACACCGGATGTTAGAAAAGAATCCAAAAAGTGTAGAAGCATAGAAGGGTTTAGTCCAGGAATGATCCAGGGAGACCACTTGGTCCAGGCTCCTCTCAATGCAGAGCCATATTTCAGAGTCAGAGCGGGTTGCTTAGGGCCTTAGCAGGCTGGCACCAGAGTATCTCCAAGGACAGAGACTCCAGAACTTCGCGGGGTGACTGCACTGTTTTCAATTCAATCAGAATTTCCACTTCTACATCTTAAGAACACCTTGGAATCTGTGTTTGTTAGCACTCAGAGTTTCTGGGCCTCATTCCTCCCTCTCTTGCCCTTGAGAATGAATGTAAGAAGGACTTTCACTACCACGAACAAGTGATTTGATAGTTACTTTCTATCTAGTTTGTATAGTTGTAAGTAGCTATTTGTGCTGCAAGAATGTGAGGAATCAAGTGCTCAGGCAGTTTAAGACCAATGTTTAAGAGACATGCAAGACCACATAAATTCAGGAAAAAAAATCTTACAGTGATATCTGGAAGATATTTCTTCTGGAAAACTACATGAAGAACTTTTCTTAAGAAATGAAACAGAACAAAAAAGAGAGGGGCTGAGCAGAAAAGTGTTTACCATCTTTTCATCTGGATTCATATTTTAATGGTTGGCTTTAGAAAAGATTAGCAAATCTTTTACTGCAACTCACTGAAGGAGGAAGGTGGCATGCCTATAAATAAATCCATGTTGTTTATGTAGCGGTATAAGCTTCTCTGTCTCCCATGTTACCGATGCAATTCTCTGAACTGCATCTCATCAGATATGATTAGATATTTCCTGTTGTCATGTGTAAATTAGTCACTCACTCCTGCAAATGTCACAGAACTTGTTTTGTTGCTTTCTCATTTATTTTTTTATGTCCTATAGCTGGATTGCCCAAGACAATTGTTGTTACTACCTTTTTTTAATTCTGATTATTTTTGCCACCGTTGAGGTCCATGTACAACAAACTTGGTAAGTCTTATTATCCAAAGATGGATAATACTTTCTGGGTGTCTTTTGGTTAAATTTTTGTATGCAAGGTTGAAGTATTTTTAATAATAAAACTTCTTGTAATGTACCTCAATATTTCTTACATTTTCTCAGAGTTGAGATTGTACTTTGTTCATATGCCTTCCTAAACTAAGTATCAATCTGAAAAAAACCCTCCAGCCAAGGTGTTAGGAAGATGAGCATGGAAATTTAGCTGCTGTGGTGGCTTACAAACCGAGTCAAGGGCCTCCCCTCAAAAACCAAGTAGGAATGTCTCCTGGGTACAGGATTCTCATCGCCATCCACAGGAACTACGCACCAAAAAAAATGGGAATAAAAATAACCTCACTACAATGTTTTGAAATGTCAAACACATTTCTTCACAAAACTTGTGATCTTGCCTGGGTTATGCAGACTGTACTGCATGCTGCAGCCACTCTGGAAAGCAGCCAGTTGCTGCAAAGATTTACAGCATACTTCAGGTAGTTGAGAGGGAAGATGCATGTTCAAGGGGGAAGCAGTGGCGCAGAGGATTAGCTGTGGGAGAGGGCTCCTGCCTCTTCTAGGTCAGTGCTCAGCCTTACTCAGAGCCGAGCAAAAGTTGTTGCCATCTCATGTCTGCTAGTCCGTGTGAAATGAGTTAATGATCCCAGGCCAATCCTTGAGAGACAAACACCCCACTGCAAAATCACCCTCCCTTCTGGAAGCTTTGTAAGAAAACCAAGAACTAATTGGGCATGGAAAATGAACTACCTTGTCTCTTCTAACCAAGGTCTTTCCAGGCTAAGAATAAAACCAGGTGGTAGGAAAGGGTGAGCAAGTAGCTGCTTGCCTGGAACTAGCAAGTTTGAGGATAACCAGATGACTTCACAGGAGCACTATGCCAATATCTCTCAAGCCCCTCAAGAATCCATCTGGAAAACACAGGTACATATGAGCAGCTCTCTATTCAGTACTACGCTCAGTATTTGAGACAGAGACTTACGTTTGAATTGTTAAGGCTATTTAGATTTGTGTCAACAATTTGAAGGATCATTTTAGGTCTGGGTTCTCTTGAGCCAAATCTTAAAATAATTAAGGTACTGGGCTGAAGAGCACAAAGATCCTGCTTGTGTTGGGGTATAGTGAGTTTTTCAAAGGTGTGGCAGAGACTCATGCACTAGTTCAGCTTTGCAGGGGTTTCTGGAGGTCCTCCAGTCCATCCCCTGCCCAGAGGAGGGCTGATCTCAGTTGCTGGAGACCTGTCAAATTTTGTTATCTCCAAGGATGGACAACTTGTTCCACCATTCAATTACTGTCTCACGTGAATACTTCATAAATAAGCTTACTTCCAGCATTCAAGCTGAACTAGTCAGCAGTCCTGGAGCACAGAAGTGCCAGAAAAACTGCTTGACACAATCAGCATATAAATATGAGAGAGAACCTTTTCTACATTCGCCGTCAGTCAGACTGTCTCCTGTACCTCTAGGACATTTCTCAGAGTATTGCAGATGCTTTGATGTAATTGAGAATAATACTCCAGAGCACTGAATACAATAGTCAAGGTAATGCAGCTCAAACGTGACACACAGTATCCCCTGGTTCTGTGAAAATTTCAATAGGTTTTTTCAAGGAAATTTCCTATTTTCAAGCTATCTGTGTCTTTAAGCCTCCTCCGTAACCCCATTTAATGCTGCCTGTGGAAAACTTTTTTTAGGATGAGTTCAGGTCTGTATCAGAGAAGCCTTTCCTGGCATAATAATGACAGAGTGTGGGATTTCTTGTGATATTTTTATACTGGAAAAGTTTTAGTGTGTGTGTGTATATATATATATATGTATGTATACATATACATATATATACAATTATACCAGATAAATGGGCTTTCGTCAGAACTGACATAAGTGAGTCCAGGAAAAACAGAGCTTCATTGCAAGGAAATTATCTAAACTGAGAAATCTTTTCCCAGTGTGAAGAGGGCACAAATAACCTCCCTGTGGCAACCCGATTAGTGAACTGACTTTTCTGTCCAACAGATGGAGTTTTACAATCACCAGTGCTCAGATTCTCACACTATGCTGTTCATTCATTGTAAATTAAATTAGTTCTAGCCATGTACTGCTTAATATTGATAATTCCACATGGATATATGCATAGATGAATTGATTATTGGCCTTTTTCATCTTTACGAGTATTCAGATTGAAGACACACAAAGTCATCAGTACTGTTTCTATCTTTAGTTATATTGCTTAGGTACTCAAGAAACATGGTTTTTTGAATTTTTGCTTTCAAGTACTCTAATATTACCTACATCTTGCTTAAAGATAGTTTTGCTGCAAAAAATATCAGAACAATTCATTCTGTCAAATACTAGTGAGCTTCACATTCTTGTGCTATGTTGACTGTTATTCATCTGTAGCTATTATTCATGATGTAGATGACCTCTCATTCTTCTCTGCATTCTCTGCATCTTTGGAAGAAATAATAAAACACGCATCAATGATTGTCCACCTTTTAATTACATAAAGATATTTCGTTAACTTCTCCATTGTGATCCCATATTTTCTATAAGCTGACATCTCTTATTGGCTTGACACTGTGGATTTTGCAGAGTTTTCATTTGCTTTGCAACACAATAATCCTCTTATCACAACTGAAAAACTCTGAAAGGCAAATGCAAGTGCAACAGCCAGGAGAGTGATTATGGACTGAACTAGGATAGCTGGATAAAGAGATGTGGACTGATGGCCGTTCCTGGCCTGACCAGAAACAAGATCCATTCCTTTGGGGTTTAGTTCCAAATTCTCCTGTTTAAATAATGCTCCTTTATTGTATCCTTGCCTTCTGCCAAAGGATGCAATTGCCAAAGGATGCAAAGATGAATCTTGCATCACTCTCTGCAGGCAGGGTAGCCAGGAGCACACATGGAATGGCTGGACTTCAGTCACTCCCTGCAGATGGAAGAAGAAATGGAAGCTTGATCTCACATATGCTGGACATCTGGGCAAACTTGTGTGCTGTTACATGCAAAATAGGTGTGGTGGTAACATCACCTGTAACCACCCTGATTGTTGATTTGAAAAAGTTGGGACCTGATCATTCTTCCCAAGATGAGCCGTGAAGGCCGGATCACCAGGATGGACTCCATGTTCTGGATGCCAGAGGTAGGGAGAAAACTTCCTCAACTCTTGAGTCAGATACTTGAGCTCTAGGTGAGGATTTTAAGCATGTTCCTGTTGGTTCCCCAACAAGCCTTAAGGTATGTCTATCTCTATGCTCACTGAATAATTCTACAACCTGGATTCTTTTTAAGGAGGAGAGCTATGAAATTAACATTTTGGGTATGCATGCAGTTAAATCTCTTATTTTGTCTGTATTTCTTTTTAAAAAACTTGCTGGGCATTTCAGTCATTATATAATCCTAACATTTACCCTGAGAATTTCCTGGGAGAGTTATCTTCTGCTACATTTTGTACAAATACTTTAAACCAGTATGAAAAAAAGGAAACACACTGAAATGGGCTTGATGGAACACGTTAATTGCACAAGAGTCTCCAGAATTTCCCAACGCTCTCTATTGAATTAATCCTAGAAATTTATTCAACCAGCTATCACAAACTGGTAAAAAAGCTGAAGAAAATAATTAATTGACTGGTGTCACCCGTTTCTGGCCACATCTTTCCCTTTTGCAACCAGGACTGAGACACTGTAACTTTAGCAGGTTTTATATTTGTGGGGGTTTGTTCTCTCAGGTATATTGAACTGGATGGAAGCCAAAGGTAGAAATGTCTGTAGATTACTACGTGTTCCAGAGCAGTAATAATCTCGGAGTCTCTCTGACATTCATAAATAGAAAAATATTACTTGGATAGAAATGTGTATCTCATAGCAAAGAGGCCAAGAAAATACTGTAGATGCTGCGGGTGTAAGGAAATGAGGGAGTACACACCATGCTGTATGCACATTCAAAAGCTATGGTCTGGCATGTGCTTAAAAGTGATAAAAAGGAGATAGAATTAGGTTTTCTTCACTAAATTATAAGTTCATTTATTAATATTTATAAAATCTCTAAAAAATAAATGTCAGGGATGCTGAATTCATCATTACTTACTCAGTGAAATAGTATGTTGATAACCGAGGGACATCCAGCATTCTGAAATGCTGATCCATAATATTTTCTTGCTGGGTAAATATGGAGTATTACACTGTGAATATATACACTCTCAGGACTAGTGTGAATACAGGTTTTCTCCAGTAGTTCCTGAAAGTCACTTTTCTACTATTGTGAAATATGGCTGAGGCCTGAACAAAGTGGACCGGTCGCACACAGGGTTGGGCCAGAGTTTATGCTCACAGTGCACAGTGTAGGCACATCATGTGAATCCCCCAAGCACTGGTACACCTTCATCTTTTACCTGTGTAGCCATACAAAAACATTGAACAGTTGTACAAGATCAATGGATATTTTTCCTTACAGCATTATCAGCCACCTCCCCTGCCATGCTGCATCCGCTCTCTGGCCCCAACATAAGACAGATGTGGACCTGTGTGCAGGATGTGAAACGTCCAGAGCAGGGCCCTGAAGATGATCAGCCAGCTGGAACACTCTCCTGTGAAGACAAGCTGAGACAGCTGGGGTTGTTGAGGCTGAAGAAGAGAAGGGTCCAGAGAGACCTTAGAGCTGCCTTCCAGTACCTAAAGGGGGCTTATAAAAAGCCTTTTACATGGGCAGGCAGTGATAGGACAAGAGCGAATGGCTTTAAAATGAAAGAGGGGAGAGAGTGTAGTGAGGCACCGGAGCAGGTTACCACAGAAGTTGTGGATGTCCCAAGTGCTCAAGGCTTGTTTGGATGGGTCTTTGAGCCACCGGAGCTAGTGGAAAATGGAGGGTATTTTCACTCTCTGTGAAACCCTGAGTCTAAGAAGTTTGTGTGCTACCCAGACTGTGATAGAAACTTCCCCTCTATACATTCTAAGGTCACTGTCTTAGAAGAGCATCTGCACTAATGTAATAGTCCACTAATGTCCATGAGCTGCCTACAAAACAATGGGAACAAAAATTAAACTCAGAGAGTTGCTAAGGAACATTGAAAGAATAGCTGGGGAATGGAAGAGGAGACCCAGGTGAAAAGCTTGGAAAACATAGGAAGACAGAACATCAAGAAACAAAAATCCACCCAGAATTTAAAAGTCAACAAGTATGAAAGGAGCAGAACATCAAGCACTTGAAGTCCAGCCAGGAAAATGTGTGTTCAGACTCTTTGCGCTGTTTCTGCTGCAGTTGTTCTGTGGATAAATACCAAGGTTTGGCAAAACCAAGCATGTTTACAACACTTATACATACATTTCAAAGAATACAATGAGACATTTCAATACTGCTGTCTTTGATTCTCTTCCCAAGTTAGTCCCCATGATGTCCACAGAAACCAATGGAAGTATCTCGATTTTCAGAGATGTAGACAAGTCTGGGATCTTGCCCAGGAACATTTATTTCAAAATAGCTGATTGACACCAGATATGAAAGCCCCCTGAATAAGTAATGGCTTCTTTCGTGTGCCTGCTTGGTCTGTGTGTGTTCCGCCTGCTGCCTGCACAGCAGATGCTGTAAGGGCTGCTGGAGGGAAGACAGACAGAGCAGACATGTAGGTTAAACATAAGCAGTGATGCTAACAGGGCTTGGGCAGCGCCTATTCAGCGAGCCCATTAGCTGTGAAAGGCACTCTGCTGTGAGACAAGCTTCTGTCTGACCAAATTTTATCTCACTGAACATAGAGATATTTTAGAAATTTTTATGTTGTTCCCATGGAAACTTTCCCTATGTCACTCACATTTTTCTTGCTGCAGGTCACATCCTATTTCATCTTCAGTCATTATTATTATTATTAATGTAGATGGCAGCTGCTTTATGACTGTCTTGCAGAGCCATAGCTTGCATACTCCTAAGGTCACCCCTTAAGACAAAGATATAATTGTCCTAATTGTTGGGATTTAGCTGTCATTCACTTCCTGTATACAATATGGCAAGGAAAGGATCCTCACGGGCTTTTTTGGCCCAAGCAAGCAGGCTGTTTCAAGTAGAATGCTCTAAAATAGCACCTGATGTGGTTTGCATAGGATACTCTGTGTCCGTAATTTTCTGATCCCCTCTACAACTTGTGAAAGGTCTTTAATTGCACTCAGAGGTAGTTGGGCCTATCATAGGGTAAAATCCACAAGCTAGTTTGATGCTTGGTGTTGTGAAAACCTGTATTTGGGAAAAAAAAATTGGGCAGTTGTGCTTTTCGTCATTTTGACTAGTAACATTCTAGCTGTAAACATTTTTCAGAGAGATGCTGAAGTGCTCCCATTATGTTCTTCTTTCCATTTATGGCTTCCAGAAATCTTTTTCCTTTTGGATGTAGGTCACTGGAGCCCAAGATAAGGCAATTTTGGGTCTTGAATGAGTAAAGAAACATACTGTAAGTATTTGTGTGTGTGTGTGTGTGTGTGTGTGTGTACATATGTATGCTTTTAAATAGATGTAGTTCTGCAATCGCTTGGCTAGAAAATAGTTTTTAGCAAAATAGCCCTCAGAGAGGAATATTGTATGAATGTGTTGATGAAAATCAGTTTAGATCTGGCCAAGTTACTGCTTGCTGAAAATAACTTCGTGCAAAAACAGTCTTTTTCTTTAGAATGAGTACTTAAAACTGAAAAATACTTCAAGAGTGCACAGCTAATACAATCACCTATTTTCTCCAACAGCAGCTGTTTCTCAAACAGCTCACTGTAATACACAGCTTTTTGCTGCAGGCCTTTCCAGTTCTTTCTAATAAACAGCATCCTGTGTTTCTGTATACCAAATATGTAGTAAGATAGAAGAAAATGCTATACATTTATATTTAAGATATAGAAACAGTATGTCAGTGTGTATCCGTGCAATTCTAATGGATCAGACAGAGATTTGGTCAGGACTGATGCCCTGTTTCCTCCTGTCTCCACAGAGAGGTTTACCCTGGCTCCTTTGTAACTTTAAGAGGATAGAAAACTCTACCTATTGACAATGAGCTATTGTCAGTCACTTGCTACAATTCCTTATCACCCACAGCAAAGCATGAGATACTGACAGGCAAGGAGTAAGAGGTTAGGCAGCAGCTCCCACAAAGCTGCTTTTCCTGTGGTGAGCTGGAAAGGGGGAAATTAAAGAGTAAATGATCTTCTTGTTCTTTCACTATCTTACAGCAAGAGTAGTCCTGACACGTCTCCCTTTTACATGCGCTTTTAAGATATTTTTTATCATGTATCTTTGTCTTCCTGCTAAAATATGCAGCGCCGGTACTTTCAGCCTCTCCAGCGCAGAGGCATTGCTTCGCTTTTGTCATTTTTCTCATTCTTATATAAGGTACAGACTCTCTGAGTTAGACTGATCTGCATCATACAGCATATGCATGTGAAACTGCAGCACTCATTTGGCTAATAGCTGCCTTCTCTTCTTATTTGAATCTTTCTCCTCCTTCATCTTAACACGGCTTTGTTTTTCAGTGCCTAGATGCTTCTGAGTGCCATACAATTCTTGTTACAATTTGTTCTTTTCACAGGAGATGTTGGGCTCTTTTGCTGGGTCAGCAGGAAACGGGAGGCAGGTCTGGGAGTGAGAACACTTTTCAACCTCCAGCCACAGAAGAGAGCATCCATCTTGACAATGCCCCCTTAATTCTCAGCGGCTTTTTCAGATGCCTTTTTTCTAGCATTCACTGAATGTATTTTTGTAGAAATGCAGAAGTCATCACAGTGGAAGAAAAAAAATTTTTGAGAGAACTCAGCTTTTTGGAATTTATGCTTTATTGAAATTATCAAAATAATAAGATGGGGATGAGAAACATCTCTCTTGTCCCAGCATTTCATGTACTCTTTCCTATGCATCTTCAATCAACTACCTGATTTAGTGAAAGAGCATTTTCATTACCCTGTACTCTTTTTGAAATGGTCATAAATTAAAAACCAGTTTTTAAAAATATAGTTCAGACAGAAAGCAGGCAACATAACTGACTGTACATTTTATTCTCCTAAAGCAATGACCAGACAATACACAGCTTTGTTAGGTCTCTTTCTGACTGTAGTAGAAGTAAGAATATACCTTTTTTACACCTCCTGGTTCAGAGAAACCCCCAAACAGTATCTCTAATTTCCTCAGGATATAGTGTCCACAAAACATGAAACCATGTCCTACATTAGGATGCACAATTCATCATGCAAGATAAGACAAAGGTATGTAATTGCAAACGGTTCCATTTCACAAATCTGGCAATATATTGTACTACCTTTAAATACGGCTCTTTACTGGGACATAAGACAAGCTCAGACACAGATCAAACAAGTTAACTACAGTGTTACTCCAATTGCCACAGATCCCATAGTATTATAAGAGGGAATAATTTTAAACAAATGTTTACTCTCAACGAAGACCCAGGGGACACAAATCTCGGAGGTCTCTCTATGAAGTAAGTCAACCTACAGAGTGTCCAGGAAAGGAAAAGATACTCAGAAATAAACCGGGATGCTTTTAAGAACAATTCACTTAATGAAAACAAGAAGGTTCCTGAGCCATTTAATTTCCATTAACTCTAATTAATCAGAGTGAATTTTTCCTCATTCTCTAACACATTTAAAAGTTAGGTTTTCTTTTAAAATGTATGTTAAAAGCCAATCTATTTATCTCAGATGCCCAGAGTCTGCCAGTTCTCTGAATTCACTCCAGATCTACCGTGGCTCTATCCATTGACACATCCTATACATCGGGTTTAGATTGTAACATCCTCCACTAAATTTCACAACAACAATTTGCACAGACTCGCATAGCCCAGGGCCCTCATCATCTATGCATGACCATCTCAGCTAATTTTAACTTGCAGAGTTTCTTGAATACTCTGCAAACCCTTAGTTGCCATGGAAACTCCTGCACCTCCGTGTGCACATATAAAACTTCCACCAGGAAATCCACACAGGGAAATAGTGCCTGTTTTTAGGTTAAATGCTAGTTAGAGATTACGAATATCACAGATCTCTAAATCACCAGTATCCATGCATTTCAGAAAATGATGTGGTTTCACCCACAATGTGTGAAATGGTACTGGGTAAATGTCCTGCAGAATAGAAAAATTCATGCTTTGCTGTTGTCAGCCTGGATAACAAAATAAAAACTTTGCAAAATTTCCATTTAAAAATGACCACTTCTCATTAAAAAGTCATCTTGTCCACGGTTATCATGCTAAGGATAAGCCCTAAACAGAATAATATCATTTTCATTTGTCCTTGTAAGAAGTGACTTTTCCCAGGCAAACAGGCAGCTGGAATTTTGAAATTATGTTTTAATAATAAATGCTTCAATAAACTTTTAAATACTGATCTGAACAGAAATCATCAGCTGAAATAAACAATGCAAATAGAACCAGATTAAAGCACTATTCAGTGGCCATAAATGTGTGCTATTTTTGGTGGCTTTTTTAGCAAGGCCAGACTAGAGATAAGCAGCAGAGACATACCAGAGAAAAAGGGGAGAGAGAAGGAATATGACAACAAATGTATATAGGACTCTTCCAGATGTAGATTATCATGGGGCACCATTTTAGTGCATGTTTTTCTTTCCATATTGATTGTATCAAATGGTTAGGTCTTTGTTTTTCCTGCCTTTCCTTTATATTGACATATATTAAAAAATATAGAATATTATAAGCAGAAAAAAATTAGTTAACCAATGTAAAGGTCACAAAGACTATCCTTTATCTTTCCACTGCACTGGTTATAGATAATGCTGCCTGAACTGTTTTGCCTTCTACCTCCCCTCTGGACTTGGTCCTTGTTGCAGTGGGTTAAATCTAGATTAGAACTGGTGCATGTCTGACTTCTGTCCCTGGTATTTTCTGACTGTTTCAGAGGGTTCATTTAACCCCTCTCTCTTTTATTTCTACATTTATATGTGAGAGACCACATTATCTATTTCCAATGGCTACTTTTGGTTTCAAGTAATTGTATAGCATTGCAAGCAGATAAAACAATGTCTATATCAAGCATTAGTGCAATGAATATAAATATTACTCCTAAATCAAAAAATGAAGAAGTTTTTTCTTTGTTTTTTATGGTTTTCATCCCAGCTTACATTACTTTGTAAGCTATTGTAAGAATTTTAATTAGAATGGTTGTAAATTTTTTATATAAAATACATAAACATCTCCGGTGCAGAGCTCAGTAGAGTCCATTAAGAAATAACCCAAGAGATAATCCTCTATCAATTTCAGAAGATTATCTCTTCCTGATAAGATACTTCTTTATTGATTTCTCGCTTACTAAACTCCCCAGGGTCTTTCCATGAAGGATGCTTACCAGCTTTTAACTAATGGCATTACAACGCCACTTCCACCTTCTCTTTCAACAATAAAATGTATCAAAACAAATCATCTGCAAGGGAATATCTGCTGCAGAATATGAAACCGCTGTGTTCACATCTATGTTAATGAGCAAAGGTCATGAAAAATGGAAACCTAAAGTCTTTAGCAATTTTAATATATATCCCACCTGATTTGAAAATGAGCTCACTGTTCTGAAAGCATTTGGTATCCTGCACGTGACATATCCTGTTTATACAGCTGTTTCTCAGTCCATTGGCTGATGATGACATCAAATATAATAAAAACAGAACACACATCAATATCATCATCTCTTTCTTATAATTAAAACCTTAACTCCATTCTCTACCCCAAACAGAGACGTAAGAAGAGCATTGTGAGATGCTAGACATAGTATGTGTCCTTTTAGAAGTCATACTTGATTAAAAGTCCTCATTCAGGCCAGTTGCCCTCTTCACCACAGTGCTACAAATTCAATCATCCAGCTGAAAAAGCACTATGCATAATAACTGCATAAACTGTATAAAGTTCTTTTGAAAAAAAAAAGTGACTAACATGCAGAGGCTTGAATCTTGACTTGACAAAGGTCACACTTGATTTCTTTGCTCTTAATTTTCCAATGAAGGAGGATGACTCAGTAAGTCCTCTGACAAGAGTAGCAATGTATAGCACAAACCCAAAAAATTCCATCCAAGACCATGAAGAGATGTTCCAAGTAATAACAAACCATAGCAGTATAGTAATATGACAGGGAGGTGTGTTTCATTTTGGTTTTACAGGTGAAAAAGCTTGGGGAAACCAGTGTACCAAAGATCAGGCAATGCATCAGCAACAAAACCAATACAGAAGCCCAGAGTACTGAAGCCTACAGTTCGGAGAAATGAAATTTTCATATTAGTATCATGCCCATGTAGGATGTGAAGAAGTTGATGTGTTGAATAATGCTATGAAGATGCAATTCACTACTTTTTTGAAACAAGTTGTTAGGACATTTGGCCTCTGTGATGAAGACATTGACTTCCTGAATAGTTTGAAGGATTTTTAAAGTAAAAATAAAACACCGAAGAACATGTCAGGAGACATCCCAGTAGCTCATGGACATAAAACTCTTTTTAAAGGGTGTGAACATCGTTCTTGTCTTTTCTCATGTGTCTGTGCCTCAGACTGCATCTGGATTCACATTGCAAAAGAAAAGTGACAGGTGAGGAATAGAAAAGTTCTTCTCCCATAAATTTTCGTTTGATCCAAAGGGATGAAGTTGAAAAAGAAAGCGCATGCAGTATTCCCTCTATGACAGCTATTTTATTAACTAGTCTTTTTCTTAATGGTTTCATAACATTTCCTCTGTGGGTCTTGGAATTTTGGGGGGGAATTGGGGGCTTTGTTGGTTTTTTTTGTGGAGTGGGTTGTTTTGTTTTGTTTTGTTGAAATCACTTTGCTAGAGGAGGGAATGGAAAGGAAGACATCAAGGGAAATCATGTTATCATGCTGCATTAACTGTAGCTGCTGTATTGGACAGTTTTTGCTGAACTGGGACCAAAGTGAATCCATTTGGAGGACATAATCTTTATCTCCTTATCTTTTGACAAGCAGCTATGCTGCTGCCAATACCAATTTGAATGTTAGCATACGTTTTTGCACTCAATGTCTTTAGCTGTAAGCTCAGCTACTTAGAGTCAGGTATTTTTTCACTGTCTGGGTAGATGTTATTGAACCCTCAAACATCTGAGCAATCCTCTGATCCAGAAACAGTTGTGTGCCAGAGAGTATTTAATAACTGCAACCACAGGATGCCATCACAGGGCATCTAAACAACCTCAGCATTTCAGCCTGCAGCTCCTGTGACGCTCATTCCAAGCAAAGGTGGGAAAGTCTGGCTGACTGCTCCAGGGCAGGCCGGGTGTGAAGGAGGGTAAGGCCGCACAATCAGAGCATGCCAGAGGAGGCAAGCAGCTTCTCACCCACCCCAAATGCAGGAACTTCCACACAACTCTACACTAGTAAACTTCCTCTTGCCACTTTTGCCCCAAGAGCTCTTGCACGTGCTTTGCACGCCAGTGATTACAAGGCATTTCAAGACTCTACATCCAGTCTAGATTGTAGATGTTTTTCTCTACCTCCCTCTCTGCTAAGTCATTAATCACTTTGACATCCTCATCCTCTCTCGTTCCTCCTCTGTCCTTTCCTTTTATCCTTCTTCATGCAAAAATAAAATTGTTCCTTATTTTCATATTAAATCTTCTACCTCAGTTCAAGCCTCTACAATATGTTCACATTTCTGTACCCCAAAAAGGACCCAAAATGATCCCAAGTGTCAACACTACATATTTTATTCACATCCAGATACCTCCATTCATATGTTGCAAACGGTTTTCTCATCTTCTCTCCATCATGCCTGTTTAAGTCCTCAGGCCCCAGATTCAGGTAGCAGAAATTGCTCATGGGTGTCCAAAGCCTAACTGGGAGGATCAGCAAGCACAATAAAACTGCTACCAGAAGGATATTTGTAACAGTGATACTCAAAGATTGTAATTGAGTAAATTTGTTGGTGATTTGCAAATATAATACTGAAAAAAAAAACCCAAGGCAAGAGTGGTAAAGCTTAAAACTTATAACAAGTTGCTGTTATACACTGGCACATTACCATATGCAAGGAAAAAAAAATTATTCAAATCTTGAACAAATCTTACAAGTAAAAATATGACATAGATTTCAGTGCTGAGCCATTCAGTTAAAACACATACTGATCTTTCCCATTAAAAGTTTTGGTAATCTTGTAATAAAACCTACCTCAAGCAAAACTCAGCCTACCAAAATTTTGTCTCTGAGGAGCAAAACCACTCCTGTCAAGTAAAGTAAGGCTGATAAAGTTCAGTTATGACTTCTCACAGTGAATAAACTCTGTGGACTGAGACATGAGACAGAGGATTAGATGGATGAAGCAAACATTTTGATTGTTATCATGTGTACAAGGTTTGCCAAAAGACCAGGGCAGCTCCTTTGTAGTGAGTCACAGTTCCTACAGCCTGTGTACCTTTTAAGGAGAGATGAGAAGCGATGAGATGGTAAGAGCAGTTTGTTGCTTCTACAGAAGTGATTTCAAACATTCACTGGTGTTTCACAAACACCGAAAGCAAGTAAATGACATACAGAAAATCAGTGAATTATGTCCTCAGAAACAACATGGGTTTAGATTGTCTTTAAACACAGGCATTTGTTCATGTGGTATTGTCTCATACTGCAAACTACATTCTCAGCAGCTCTGATGTGTCACACAGCCTCACATGATCATACATGCTTAAAGAGAGATGTCTCTTAATCCACATTTTAACTTTTCATTTTTTTCTCTCCCTCTTCTACACAATCTTACTGCACAGCCTCACTGTCTTGTCCTCATGATTGTGCCCTTCCTTCTATCATGGATTTTGGCCTTCCAGCAGCCTCAATATTGGACTCGACCTGAAAGTGCCATGAGAACAACTGGGTCTAGGCAGGAGCAGGCAGTCCTACCCAGCTGGCACACCCAGCTCTGGGGCAGGAGGTATGTGCCACGTGGGCATGGGCTTCTGTTGCAAAAAAGGCATTGTCCACAGATGAGAGAAATTCAACCGTGTGAGTAAATACAAAGAGCAGCCTCCTTCATGACACACACTGGGAAGGGCATTCAATATTTTTGATTTTCACTGTTTCCATTTTATTTTATGCTGACTTTTAACTATAAAGCTTTCCAGACACTTTCTTCACATTTTCTTTAAACCACCTCAGTTCAGCTGTCCTCAGCATTGTTATTTCCTTGTTACCTTCCTCTCCTATGGCCTATTTCCTCATCTTTTTTCCCCCTATATTTATCTTTCTGTCAATTAACTCTCTTTTTAAAAAGTCAGCCCCAAGAACTGAAACATCCTTCCAATATACTTCATGGAGAAAGAACTGAAAGTCATGGAAATAGCAAGATATTTTCACAGAGTTCCTCTGCTTGTAAGATTTATCCCTTCTTTAAATGGTTTCTCTCTCTCTTGACTATTTTGTTTGTAAAAATTTTAGAAAGCAGGAGTTTTTCCTAAGGTTGTTTGCATGGTGATGACATTTGGTGATAAATGGCCATCCAGAGTGGCCTGTAATGCACTGCAATACGCTCTTCCTGCTGTTGTTTTTCAACAAGGCAATCCTTAGAATATAAATATTGTATTAGAGATAACTAAATGCAACCTCCTGTCATAGACACTACTCCAAGTAAAAGGTGATGAAGGTGTGAATAGAGTCCAGCTCATTATCCCAGAGTGGGATAGAAACTTTTAGCCACCTGATGATCATAGAATGTATTACTCATAAATAAATGGTATGTGATAAGATAATTGTTTAATGTATGTTGTTGTCTTTTGTAACATCTGATCAAGTAATTTAGAGGATGCAAAAGAAAACGTGGATATTGACACTGAGCACCTGTATATTGTGTGTTAATTGGTGAAGGCAGAGTTTCCAGCAGCTTTCATCAGCAGTGTTCCTCCAAGCTTCTTTTTTTTGCTTTCCTTCTTACTTCAGCCCCTGTGCAGTTCAGAAAGAATTATCCATCAATAGACATAAATTAAATAAAACAATAAGAATGGGTAAGGTCTTTCCTTATGTGAACAGGTGACCATCGGATGCTTTAGCAAAAGCGCATCTAATACAAGAACTCTGAATCTGTCCACTTCCTCCAGGGCTGAGGTCAGTGCTGCAAAACAGACACTTTTTCTCTTCCGTCTCCTGCACACTGCCTCTCGTGCAACGACAGCCACGCTCCTGGTGGGTTTCAAATCGCTTATTGGGTGCAGATTTATAAGATAAAAAGCAAGAAAAAAACCCACAGTTACCACAGGGTGCAGGATATACAGCACAGCTACAGATGGGTATTTCAAGGGAAACCATGGAGCAAGAGCCAGCTGCTGCAGGGTGCAGATGGCAAAGCCCTAGCCAGAGTTCAGGTTGCCTTTGTGGCAGCTGTCACACAATGCTCTGCAGCTGCTTCCTACTCCAGCTTCTCCGATTATCACTGAATGCATGGCCCAGCTGATAAATATCTTTAGTAGTATGGAGGAAAATGAATTATTTGTTTACAAGATAAGACATGCTTGGGAAGTTTGTATTGGGTAAATTATGAAGTCTGTTTTGTCATACTCTGGTTTTGTGGTTAGAAAGTAAGTTTTGGTAGCTAAAGAAGAAATGTTACAAAACAATGTTATTAAGCAATCCTGAATTCAGAGGAGTGTACAGATACAGACCAATCCCTGTTTAGTTTTAGATAAGCACACACAGTGAAATACTGAAGTTTTAGCTGAAGTTTTCATGCTGTTGCATGTGTCAGAAGTTCAGCCCATGGAAAAAATGGGTCGCTACTTCTACCACGTCAAGAAAACATGGCAAATAAGTGGCTCATACAGTGTTCACTGGTTGTTTTATGAAATGATTTCATGCTCAGATCTGGTATAGAGCCAGAAATCCTAGCCTGCACTTACTGCTTGGCTGACACAGCACACAGCCCCAGCACTCTGACCTGGGATACTCTAACATGTTGATGTTCCCATTTGGTACAGGGCCAGCATGTTTAGCCCTCGTCTCTTCTTTTGTGCGTGCAGATTTTGGTGAGGTCATTTTAGGGATAAGGGAGGTAGGGGGTGCACCTCAAGGTGCTAGTTCTTAGGCTGTTCGGAACAAGGACCTCATTTGTGAATGCCATTGCTCTCTTCTAGATCTCATAGCTTAGTTTCCTCAGGAAAAATGAGTTTTGCTGTGATTAAATAAAGAGCGGGTGAGATGAGGGAATGTGTGGTGAATAACGAGATCTCATTCTGACATGGAAGTGACCCATGAGGATCAGGAGATGTGCCTGGAGTTCACAAGGCTGGAAATATTCTCAAGTCCCCCAGGATAGACAGAACCCTGAGTTGTTCTTAGGAGTTTCAGTTCATACCAGTTCATTCATTCTGTTTTCAGTGCTGTAACAGTCTTTTGGATAAAATCCTGGTTTTACTGAAACCTGCTAACTTCTCCAGTCCTCAGCAGAAGTAGAGTTTTAGCCTCTATTTTTTTCCCCCTAAATACATATACATACGTACGAAAGAAAGAAATCAGAGATATTGCTGTTCTACGTCCATCAAGTCAATGAACACATATAATAGCTTTGCTTGCCTCTACTCAAACCAAGAACTGAGGCCAAGTGTTCATTTTTCTTTAAACTGAATACTGTGACTTTCAAAGACAAATAAAAATGTGGGATTTTTTCATAATAAATTGGTATTAAATTTTTGAAAAATGTATTTGACAATCAAAACTTTTTATTCAGAGTTATTTACGGTTAGTAGTTTCTAAATGTCAGTATTTGTGTCTCAGCTGTGGAGGAGAACCATCACAGAAGCAATCAGAAAATATAGTATGAATAGTTGCTGTAACATCTGTGCTAGCAATCTTTTGGAGTGAATAGATGTACAAATGTGTTTGGAGAAGGACCTCACCACTGTATGTTGTATATACTCACTAATTACAAATGTCTATTACCAGACTCCTAAGTATCCATCTGAGTTTCACTCCCCCTTGTTTCCTATCTCTCCCAGTATCCTTTGTACTTTACCTGAAAGGGAAGGTGAACACACTACCGTTTTCACAGCTGACAACATTGAAATATATTTCTTATTCTCATCTTTATGCCCAGAGACTACCCCTTTAATTAACCAGAAGTTACACTTAGTATCAATTCAGAAATTCTAAAAAGCCTCGATTGTTAACTTTATTTTTTTAAGTATACACCCAAGTCCATTGTGAAAAATTCATTATGGACCTCTGAAAGTAATTTCTTTCCATTTTTAAATAAATATTGAATTAATTTTAAAACCTTAAATAATAAATTATTAAAAATTCATTAAGAAATATGTCATATTTTAATAGTATTTTAATACTATTATTTTAATAGTATTTTAATAATAATCAGATTCTAACTTCTGATTTCCTTGCACTCATTTCAAATCTTAAATATACTGAAGTTTTTTCAGTCAAATCCTTCATTTACATAATAAGGAAATAGTGTATCAATGTTATAAAATCCATATACTGTATCCTTCTGAAGGCAATATTCTTTGCAGTGTTTGTTTTGCTATGCACACACTTTAATGCCAGAAAATATCGACATGATAATAGCTGCAATTATGCAGAAAGTTCAGAATGCAGAGTGTGTCTGCATATTACTAAAAAAATTAACAAAAAGTCTGATACAGCCATCCCTTGTAAGATATTAAACAATGTGATGTAGACTCCACTTACTCTGCAGGCTACTGGAGGACTGCATTTAATGCCTTTGCTGTCTCAGATAGAGCTTGATATCTGTTCAATCCAGTTTGCCTTTCGGGCATTTCTAGAGATACTTAAAATCTCTGCACCTATATAATGCATTCTGGCTGAAAGTGAAACCGTTACCACACTGAGTTTTTAAAACCGCTGAAGTCTTTGGCATTCGTGCAGCCTGCAGTACTTTGAGGAAAAGTCATACCAGTTGTGAACAGGTCAAGAAGTTTTTTTGTGAACACTAAGATTCACAAAATGTACACATCTGTAATACTCAAAACATGGAAGTATACGGAAGATGGACTAGAGTCCATACGCTACTTCCTCTTTGTTTATATGGCATGGAATTGTATTTAGGATTTTTTGTTAGGAGCACTGCACTCAATTTATACAGTCTTTAAATCAGTGTGATGAGAGAGCACAGCCTTACCCTGTGGGGTAACCCTGGGCCTCCTAATCTCTTAGTTTATTGGAGGCACAAAAGAGCTGAACTTTTAAAATCACTATGTAAAAAGATGATCTTCAGAGTATGTCAGAAAGTCTTATTTTTATGTTTTTCTGAAAACCACCCATCAAACCTTAGAATGTGATGTATTGGTATTGCTGTTGTGTTGTATTATTGCTATATTACTATAATCATAGTTCTGCTATTAAAACCTTTTTTTTTTTCCTTTAAGTTCAATATTATTTTTTTAAAAACATAATTGGGGGGGTTTTAGATCCAAATCTCCTTTTTGCACTGTTTTTGCACAGTGTAATATTCGTTCATACAGGATCTGTCCTGAAGATTGCCAACCAGTCTACTCTTGCTGGATCCTCTTTTAACCTTCCAATTCAATTACACTCTAAAGCTTCCTTTATTATACCAATATTTTACATGCACAACTCATGGCACTGATATTTTCCTCCTTTCCTTTAAGGTGGGATATCAGATGATACTGTTGTTATACCATAGTGGTCATCCTTTGGAGCTGTACTCCCTTGTCTTGGGTAGAACATTTCTCCCTGTTTTTAGAATTGAGATTTGGTTGGCACTCCAGATCCTATATTATATATATTTCAGAAATGTTTAGGAAATTATATGACTGGTCACGGAAAATTCATGCCAAGCACTGCCATGCATACTAATTTTTGACAAACAGAACCTTTTATCTGTCAGCTCATTGCAAGTCCTGAGAATTCACTACAGAGAAGGAGCCTCTGTTGACTGAGGGCTTGAACTTTGGAGCCTGTGTAAAGTGTGAAGGGACATATTTGTTTTCACACTGAGATGGCTGTTTATGTAAATCACAAGGCAAATAGGGAAAAACTGAAAAATGGCTGGTTTATTGGAAGAGACTTGGAGTCATTTCCCACTATTACCAAACTTGTTCTCCATGAAGCTGGCATTTATAATCTTGATGCTGGCACTCGTAGCAGGCTGTGAAGGGGTTTGAAAGATCTGTTGTCATGTTTGCTCATATTCCATAATATGCTTTGGATAGATGATTCCCACAGGTTTAAGCCATTTTTCTCACTCTGAGACAGGGTGGGATTACCTGCTTGAGCCAAAAAGGATACTCAGCACAAAGACGTTAGAAAACAAGTGATTATTGAGCTGATGATCCTGTTACTGCCATAATGAAGTTGGCATTACAGTTTTTACCTAAGCCAAGAAGTTGAGATAATTTTCTATAAACTGAGATGAGAAAATACACAGCATACTTATGTTCCAAAACCAGAGATTTTTTTCCCCCAAGTTTTAAGTGTCTAATTTCTAAGTTCATCCATAATAATGAGAGATCAATTAATTTAAGTAATAAATTCTGAGGCAGTGGGTCTGGGAGCTAGATTTTTTGAAATTGATGACCAAATTATTACAGAATTTGTAGCTGAAATGTTTAGCATGTTGTATGCAGTGGTAAATTACCATTTTTTGGGCAGTGTATTGAAATAAAACTGCTACATAGAGAAACCTGTCTTCTCATTTAAATAATTATTGACCTACTTTTTTTTTTTTTTTAGTGAACCTGATGGCAACAACTGCACACTGGCAGTAACATAAGACTATCTTTCTGCATAAAATGACTGGCTGCATTTTAATCAAGAAATGAAAAGAGTTTTATTAATTACAAAAGTAATTAGACTCAAGAACATACTTCCGTGTGAATAAGAATGGAAAAGTTTAAGTTCTAAAGGACATGAATAAAAAGAGACATGAAGAAGTAGACCCTTAAGGGTAGGATATGTGCCAGCTGCAAGCTGTGGGGATTCTCTCTCCTTCCCTCCTCTTGAGGACCTTTGTAGGAACCCAGAAACTGGAAAAAATGTTCAGTCACTCGCCTAACTCTGCTGTGTCAGTCCAAAATTTGCATATGTCCCTTTAACTTAAAATGCACACACAGGCTGTCCCTTTTACCCCACAAAATCTGGAAGCACTTTCTCATCCCCTTCATGAACATTTTCCATGTTTTAGAAGTTCATCATTATAGTTAGTCAGGAAGAACCAATGAGACCCCTCAGAAGTGTTTGGCAGAGCCAAACAGTCTGCATCTAACCTGCCTGACAAGCGACCACAGCCTTGTAAAAGCTGCTCTCCCTCCCTTCTCCTTCAACTGCACTTGAAGGGGATGCTATTGAGGAAACAGAAGCAGAGAAAGGGAGAAGTGAGTCCCACCTTACCCAGTTTGAAAAGAGCCCGAGGACCCTTCCTGATATGCTGGCATGGCCACTGCTCCCTCTGCCAGGAAAAGTTGCCCATTGTTAGTCTCCAGTTGCTGCAGAGTTAGTGGCACGTGGCTGGTGGGTATGTGGGTAAACATATTGACATTTCTTATGAGGATTTCATAGTGGGTATAGCAAGGGATGACTGGTGATGGATGGACCCAAGATAAGGCTTTCTGCATCACATGTTTCAAGTGTACTGCTCTCCTTAAGAGACATTATGGACATAACTATTGCCTGTTTTTTTACTGTTAATGTGATACTTGCATGTAGTCAGTTGTTATTTTCTGAACTTGCACAAGTCTTCTTTCACTTGGAATATATGAATGACATTCAAGGACGTATTCCATATGAAAAACTGAGGCAATAACACCGGAACATTCTCTCAATGTACTACAAAAGTCAAAAAATGAGCTTCGTTTCCTCAAGATAAAAGACCTTTCTGGCCTGAAGTTTTACTTTAGAACTGCCTCAGTGTGGACGTTCCTGTTCAGTCATCGGTGCAAACAAAATACAGAAACCTTTTTGTATCAGCATTTTTCTTATCTCTTTAAAATATTATATTCTGTGCAAGCGACTGTTTAAGAAAATGCAACACAGAAAAGCAGTTGTGCAAAGATATGTGTATGAAGGAGGTGAGCATAACTCCTCATCCCTACACTGCCAGCATTTTTAGTTCTTCCGTGAGGTCCACACTTCCTCTGTCTCCCTCAGGCTGCCAGGCCACACCACGTCGTGCACAAATGCATGCACACGAATAGGTGTGCCTGCGTGGGTGGGCAGGAAGCAACCAGTATGAAGTAGGACAGTTGTGTTGATAGCAATGGCAGGTTTGTGTGGGTGAAGGGAGATGCATTTAGAAATCTAGGACAACAGGAAACAATGGCTCACTAAAGCCATATGTAAGAAACTGACAACTCATCTATTAAGTCATGATTCATTCATGTGCCAAAGCCCCATATCAAAACTCAGAGTAATTACTGTTGAGTCATGCAGGCAAGGAGACGAGCTGGGAGCTGGCACAGGTGGTGCCAAGAAGTGATACAGCAGCAATCACCTGGGGTGGGGAGAAGGGAGGTGCCGCTTCAAAATCTCAGGCAAGGCCAAAGGCTACCCAATGAGATCAAACTATCAACGTTTATTTTAAAAGAAAACATTTCCCATTCTGCCTGGATACGAAGAAAACCTTAAAAATATAACACGCTACCTGCTTTTTGGTGTACAGCCCGATATATTAGCTTCATTAGGAGTAAGCTGTCCTGCTATGTCTCTCTCTGATACTTGTTGCCAGCTAAAGAAGGAATACGTTCTGTGGGAACAAGCAGAAGTGGAAGTGAGAAGGTCAGACAGTGCAGTTTCATGCAAAGCTTGGCTTTTCTTTGGCTCTGGAGAGGCCCTGTCCATTCTGGGCATGATAATCTTCATGCAAAAACCTCTCTGCTCACATTTTCTTGCTCTGCTTTGCACGGTGACTTTGCAAAACTATGAAAAGATGATTTATGCATGACATATAAGAGGGCTGGCTATGAGTCACAGTCAAGATGCACAAGTTCATTCAATGGAATGTTCCACGCTACACCAGTGATTATTTGAATTCACTGCCTTGGTTGAAAACTCCTCCGCTGCGTTGCACAGCAAAAAAATTAAGCACAGAGTTAACTAAGCTACCCTAAGTTAACTGGGAACACAGCCATGTGTCTTTAGGCAACTTGTCCTGACACAGTGAGGGATGAAATGAAGTGCACTTTGGGGAGCTGGTAGCCCTCAGGAGAGTGCAAAGTGTCCAAGTGTTCTGTCAGCACTGCCTAATGAATCAAGTATCTCCAGGCATGCCCTGTGCAGCAGAGGCTCCAAGCTGGTGTAGTTGCAAGGGAGTGAAGTCTCAGGAGTCCCAGGCTGGAGAGCACAGCACTTCTTCCTTGGCCTGTTGCTGCTCTCGTAACGTTCTCGTGTGCCAGGATGGAGTCTGTCACTGTAGACCAGATTTTTGTGGATCTTCAGCATCTGTTCCTTTCTCTGTCAGGAGTGTGACATTCCTGTTGGCTATTTCAACCAGAGTTGACAGGCAGCCAGGTTCCTCCTACGTGCGTTTATTGTGGCAGCTCCCCATTTTCCTCTTTGAAATGCATGGAATTCATAGAAATGCATACCCCTTGACACAACCATTTAAGTAAAAAAATTTAATACTCACCAAATACATAACAAATTGGAAATAAAAAATGTTTAGTAAGATTTTTGTCTTTTTAGTATCTAAGTGATTAAATGCATCTTTGAGTAATAGATTTCCATTACTACTCTGAAAGAAAAATTAATTATTTCAGTCATTAACTAAAATAAAACTGGTATTGTTATTTTGCAAGTAACTCTGACTTTGCAATTTTGCTTAGGGAGTAATGATTTAGATTTTGAGAATCTGGAAATGAAAAAAATGCAAAATAAAACAGTTCATTAAGAAGTCATTATGATTAGCTTTTCTTACCCCTCTGTAGAAAGTTTATGCTGCTGCTGGTTGTTGTGCAAGCGAGTCTGTTCTTGGAGGAGCCTAAAAAATCTTGGTCTCACACGGAGACAGGGAGATAAAAGCTGTAAAGCTGAGGGTGGGACAGAAATCCATTTATTGGCTACTCTAGACTTCTAATCTCTTTTTTCCCTTAATAAAAAGAAAAGTCTAATTTGAACATAACAGAAATACCTGAACATATGTGTAGAAGGACTCTGGAAAGATAAATCATCTTTGCTATATTACAGATAATTGATGCAGTTTATTAGCTGTATACTGTTTATTATCTGTATAAATTATCTATGAAAGCGGTAACAAAGAGAAGTCATGAGGATAAATTTTTCAATAAATCTTCTCCATTTCAACTGTATTCTAAAGAGTAACTTTTTATGTTTTCAATGTTCGAAATGTGTTTCAAATAAATCCAAATAACACTGCTCGGGAAAATCTTTCATCTCACTAAATTAATGAAGACTTTCTGACTTTTAAGTATCTATTCAAGAATGCATTATCTTGTTGTCATAATCTTTTTTCTGTCAGAAAAGTGGGTGTCATGTGAGTCATTTCTTTTTGCGTTGCATAAGCCCAAGACTTGTGTATGACAGCCGGCCAAATTTACTTCCCAATTAATATAAATAACACAAATAGCTCCTTTCCTTAGTAAAAAAAAAACCAACCACCTTGCTATACAGTACATAATATGCACTCAGATAATAAGGGTACCAAAAAATTACTACCTAGAGTGTGTTAAGATGTTCAGCATTTCACATGTAATCTGAAAAGAGATGTATTGTCTCAAACATTTAAATAAACAAGTTTTTCATCCAAGAAAGAGAAGACAAATTATACAAACAACCTTGGCAGAAAATTTTGAAGGGTCAATGCTTGTTTTGAGATGAAAGCATTCAAAGTGTTACTTACCAGCAGAAAAAAAGTTTCCAGTAAGAAAAAACTTCAACAACCTTTTAAAAATGGAAAATTGGTGCAATGAAGGAGTTATGGTCCTGAGAGCAGTAACGGGCCTGACCGTCCCTGCCCACCTCCCTGGTTCTCCCTGCCCAGCACCCCATGTCAGCTCCCTGGAGCCATAATTCCCTGTTCCAGTGATGCTGTGGCTGGTCTCTAGCCCCCCACAGCCCTGTCCTGCCTGGCCACGGGCCCTGCTGAGCTGGGCCCCACATCCTGGCCTGGTCACAGCCCATCCCCATGGAGGTGCCCAATGCCCAGGGCTGGGGCTGCCTCAGTTCCCTGCTGCTCCAGGCCAGGGCAGTGGGATGGGCCCTGACTTCCAGACCCTTCTCTGACAGACCCCTGGGGACTCCCCACCACTTCATCCCCAGAGAGCTGCCCTGGATGTTGGAATAGGATGGCTGCATCACGGGGCTGCTTTCACTTCTGCAAAAACATACACCTACATTCCTTGGCCAGATTTCTTCACAGCAGGTTGTTTTTTCTTAATTGATAAATTTATGTTTAAAACATAAACACATTAGAAAGCCTTCCTTCCTGAGGTAAAGAGCACATACATGCCGATGCTGGAAAGGCAGAGATTTCCCATGCTCCCCCTCAATCAGAGGAATGGCAGCTGTCAGATTTTACGAACTGTTTCCTGACCAATAGCAGGTACCTTCGCAATCTGTGGTTTTTAATGTATTTTTAACTTCCAACAGAAAACTTCCAGTAGGTATGTCAAATGAATCACAACGTTCAAGGCTTGCCTCATGCTTCTAACATAGATTAGAAAGAACTACAAGGAGAGCTGAAGCTTGCAAAAACTGCAAAATAAAACAACACACGGTGCCCCAGAAGCAGCCTCAGAAGGAGTGGAAGGATGCCCTCCCACAGTTGCTCTCCATGCTCCGACCAGTGGCACACAGCAGGTCTTCACCCCACGGGTTAACTTCTGACTCCAGCTCAACCTCTTGTCAGTGAGGTCCCCTTCTGCAAACCTCCTTTCCACCCAGTCAGTGTCCCAGTTGCAAGACTGCACGCTATTTTCACATCCTGCATGCAAGACACTGCATTTATCTTCAGTGAGCTTCATGAGGTTTCTGTTTATGAGGCCTTCTCCAGCCTATCAACATTCATCTTCAAGGCAACCCTGTCCTCCAGCACACAGACTGGTCCTCCTACATTGGTGTTCTCTGCCAACTTGTTGAGGGTGTGTTCCACCCTATCACCCAGGTCATCAGTAGACGTCAATGTTAAACAGTTTTGACCCCAGCACCAGTCCCTGGGAAACACCATTATTGACTAGACACCAACTTTACTACGAATTCCATGAGCTCATTTTTTCACTCACGTTACAGCCTACTTGTCTGGAAGAAACCTCCTTACTTTGTCTCTTAAGATGCTATCACGTCCTGCAAAGTCAAGGTCAATGACATCTGCTGCTCCCCCATTGTTCACGAGGCCAGCCATTTCATCACAGAAGATACTCATGCTAGCCAGGCATGATTTGTTGTTCATAAATCCATGATGGCCATTCATAGTCCCTTTCTGGGCCTTCATGCATTCAGAAATGGCTTCCAAGTTAATTTGCTCTGTAAACTTTCCCAGGAACTGACTTGGGGCCAAGTGTCCTGTAGCTATCCTGTAGATAGAGCTTTCCTTTCCTTTTGAAAGTGCCTTTTTTTGGTCACTGGGAAACTCCCCTAACCATCATGGCCTTTCAAAGCTGATAGAGCCTGGCTTTGCAACACAGTTGACCAGTTCCCTCAGCATGCAGTCTGGACCTACGGATATCTTTACATCCAAAGTGCTTAAGCAGTCCATAACTAAATCCTCTTTCAGTATGGTAGTGCATTGCTCCCTCAAACTCAATCAGCCAGCAAAGACCTAGAGATGTCTGGGGAAATACCTGATCAGTAAAGACTGAGGTGAAGAAGGTACTTATTTGTGGTTTTCCACCACCCCATTCAGCAGTCAGTCTTGCTGACAAGGTACCTATAGGAAATTTTTTTATATTTCTCACCAGGTTTAAATCCAGCTGAGCTTTGGCTTTTCCTTGCATGCCTGGGCAATGCCTCTGCACTCCTCCCATGTAACCTGGCCACACTTCCACCTTATGTACTCTTTAGCCTCAGAGATGTGCTCTGCTTTCAACCAAGCTGGCTCCCAGTCATGCTGGCTAGATTCCCTGCTTAAACTTATTCAGGAGTTTTGGACAAAAAGAAACTATGAAATTGTTATATACAAGCTTTTTGGTTATAAAACATGTAGATATTACCAACAGCTATTTTGAATAGTTTTGATGTATGTAAGTCAAGAATATATCTCCTTTGTCTTCCTGATTCATCAATAACAATAATTCTAAAAAAAAATACTTATCTAAAATTTTTCTTCTTCCTAGATTTCTCAGACTTATTTCTTACAACCAAGTCTCTAAGAGTCTTTCCTGCTTCCCTTGTGTACAGATGTATAGATAAAGTAACATGCCACCAGTCTGTGTAAGTAAAACGTGGTAAGTCATCCAACACGTAACACGCCCCTACAACAGTCATCTTAACTTTTTTATTGACAATTAGAAATTCAAATTGCCTGTTTTGTCCTCATTAGTCATCTATTAAATTTTATTCTTCTAAGTCTTTTATTCTGCTACATCTTATATTCTAATACACCTAATGTGTTTTTATACATCTAATATATTCTAATACCCGACAGTACAAATACAAGAGTTGTGCTCATAAAAGCTATTGAGTCACTGATTGGTAGAATCATGCACATTTTTATGCTTCATTACAACATCATAAGTCAAACACAAGTTACATCCTCTCATTTACTGCTTTGACTGCCACGTAAAATGAAAAAATCATGAAGAAACTTACAAAAAAAATTGCAAAGCATTTTCTTTCAAAGATTGGAAAAATCCATAGAAACCAAATCACATGAATCATGAGATAACACATAATTGTCTTTCAGCTCTCTTATTGTCTGTGTTTATGGCACGAAGGTTTTTCACCCTATGAACTGTAAAATTCTTTAACCATGTGTTCTGCCTTCCATCACCTCCTCATATCTCTCAGAGAGAGCAGGAGAAGGATGTGTCGCTGTGAAAGCTACACAGGTGACATTTAAGTAAGGACAGCAATTGGGAGGATTAATTTCTTCGTAAGCGATGCATAGTGCCTCAGTGCTTCTTTTTGGAACTACTCCACCTTTGAGATGAGAGAATGACAAAGAAACTGTCTCTCCCATCCAAGTGACCATGGCCAGACTGGCATTCTGCTTTTGGCTCTGCTGTGTCACACTGATCCTAACCCTGACAGTCCTGGAGGTGTGAAGGAAGCAATTCAGCCTAACCACCCCGCTCCCAAGACTGAAAGCAATTTATGAATGTGTCAGATGTAATTTCTTTAAAAGGTATGTAGGATATGTGGGTTGCAAAATGTTACAAAATCCAGATACTTTCACAACGTCAGCTTCTTGTAGCTGCAAGTCAAGTCTGTGCCTGAACTAGGAGACATATGGATGTAGCAGTCAGTCTTCTGAGCTCCCTGTGCTTCTATCAAGGAAGGGTCACTGCCAACCAGCCTAAAGATGCCCCATTTGGATTCCCATTGCAGGTCTTGAGGCATAAATGTAAATTGTTTAGTAAATGAATTTTGGTAGGTCCAGTCTTTCACCCCTGGATGTGTTTTGGTAAAGATCAAAGATGTAGAAAACACAGAGCTAGAAATGGATTATCATCAGATGTATTCATGGCTGAGTCTTTGAAATGAAAATCTCAAAAGAGAAAAAAGAAAATGCATGTGTTTGTCAGCTGCAGTGGGTATCTGAGACCCACCGATAAGGACAAGATTTTTCCTATGTGCCCTCAAGAAATTTATGAAGCAATTGTTTCTGGAGCATTAGATACATATTGTATTTATGATTATTGAGGCTACCAAAACTGTAAGCTATGTTCACTCACATCTTTCTCCACTTTCTCATAGTGATGCATCCCAGATCTCATCACTCACTATGCACGCAGCTGGGGAACATCAGCCCAAGCTGTGGATTCTCCTGGAGGAGCCAAGGACAGGAAGGTTCAGTACTACAACTATTTTCCAGAAACCATGATCCTAAATAATGCCAAAGTGCACATATGTTTTTGGGAGCGGAGGGTGGATCTACATTCATGTTATGAGAATCAGGACGAAGGTTCACGTCTATAGGTTCCAGTAGGAATCTGGATTTCCTGAAGATGCGTGAGGCAGAAGTAAGGTGGATTTCTAGCCTCCTTGTCCTCCTTGCAGGATTAATACTCCACTTCTTCCAAGTATTGAAGTGGGAGCCCTGTACCCATAACTTCCCAGGGTCAGATCAGCAAATTGGAGATTGACAATGGAACACTGGCACCATGTCCATGTCACCTGGGCAAGAGGTGGTGCAGATGAGGAGCACATGCCAGGATGCCACATGAAGCCCAAGTGCCTGGACCCTCAACCTGCACCAGCACATGTTGGGTATTTGGTTCTGCTGCTACTCTGAAGTGGGACAATCCTTGCTTCCTAAAACCCTCATCTGATTTTCACCTTGGATTCAGTGGTGTTTCGCACTGCTCAGAGAGCCAGACATTTCCAGGGAAGGCTGTTCCTGCTGCGCCTGTGCAGGACCAAGAACATGAACGAACAGTAAAGCTGCTGATCCCAGAAAGAGCCAGAATGATGATGTGCTCAATTAGCTCATCCAGTTGAAAGAGTGAGGATGGTGTCAAGCATCTTGGCTGGGATGGTGCTGTGCCCTATGGCAGTAGAGCCAAGGACCAAGTTTCTCTTGCAGACTGACTTGCACACTGACTGAATGCCCCCAGAGATATAATCTTGATACTCATCAATTATTTATCAGGGAATAAATTTATAAAGAATTCCATAAAATTACACTCTTTACTACACAAGTTAATTATTAAACAAAATAAGAAAATAAGAATAATCCCTTTATCCCTGGCTATTGGTGTAAGGGTGCTGCATAGAGCATTTAAAATTCTGCTGTAGTTTTGGTGCTGACCATTCCCTAACACAGTCAAGGTATAGAGGAGGTAGCAACTAGAGTCTGAACCCAATCCTGAGTGTGAATAGCAATCTTTTCTATACTTCAGATTGTTTAAGCAAGTTATGGACACAAAACCTGCTCAAAGTCAATTGAAAGGTTTCCTTTGCTAGGATGCCTTAAACTGCCAGTAGAGCCAGCTTTTCTGTGTTAGCTGGCTGTACTCATTATTCTTAAGGATTCCTTTTCCCCACTCTTTTACAAGAGAGTTCCACTGACTTGAAGCTTCCAAACCACTTTGTCATCTCTCTCAGTTCTGGTACTAACTTACTAAGGGTAAGTCCAATGCAAGTAAAAGTATTTCCTTGTAGAAGATACAAAGAGAAGTCACAAATTTGCTGATATGGTGCCATCCTTTTCTAGAACAATCATTGCTTTTGGTCTGTCCTACTGGACAAGGCCCTCTGTAAAATGTTCATATGCTTATACTCACCTCTGACACTTCCTGTGCTTGTGGTGCTTCTTTCCATCTTTGCCACGCTTTCGGAGATTTCTGGGTTTTCACTTGACTGTTCAGATGTGGTTAATAATGATAAACAGTATGGGGTAACCTGAGAAAATTATCTAAATATTCCTTTTGCCTGAAGACAGCTCTGGTTCTCCCCAGAAATTCGATGTGTTTGTTCCACTGGATCATGAAAGTCTTTGTGACAAATGCAGATATTCTTTTGATGGGTGTTACATGAACTCCTTTAGAAGAAACTGAACACATGATTTCCAATAAGAAAATGAAATTGGACATATCTTCTTTGGCAATCAGAATGCATCTTTTTAAGCTGATAAATAAGAAAAAAGGGCACAAGTGACCTTGAAAATTTTATACATGATTGTTGTGTATACCATGCCAGATTTCTGACTGTGAAGAAGATGAATGAAAGAAGTCTCCTCTTTTTTTGCATTTACTTCAATGTGGTTGACAGTATTTAGCTGACTTCTTTTCCCTAGTGAGGCCAGATCAAGCTGACACTTGTTTAATTTTAAGACATGAGTAACTAACTCCACTTGCTTCAGCACTGCCAGGCATTACAAAAACCAGGGTTCTCATCAGCTTGTGGGTGATAAAGTGGATCACCTTTGCAGCAGGTCCAAAATGACAGTGTAGAATCTGAGAACTGCTAAAGCAGGCAGCATGGCTTTTTCATGCCAATTCACGTGACCATCAGCCTTGGCTGCTCAGGGCTTTCCTCCCAGCCTCCCCTGCCCTGGCAAACCACTCATTGGATATAAATGGTATGAAGTGGAATGAAGAACCAATAGAAAGCTATTTGCTTTATATTCAGTAAGAGTCATTCCATGATCATTTATTTCCTGGGATGAGCTTCCCATGGAAGCAGAAGGAGGCAGCCCTGCAGGTGTGGGGTGAAGGTTATTTAAGGCTTTGGGAGAGGAGAGTAGGAATGTAACAGCCCAAACCTGAGGTCAGTTTAAGTTGCTGCAGTACCACACCCAATAGGCAAAATATTACCTAAAATTACTTTCAACTGTTATTAGACTTGTTAACTTTCACGCTAATGGTTTCTCTGAAACACCAGCTGGCTTCTTTCTTTTTCATCCATCTGTGGAAATTGTTCTGAGCTGTCAATACAATGAAACCAAACATGGTGAGGGGAACATTGGAGGCCTCAAGAACACAAAAAACCCCTCCTGTCTTAAAAGCTCCAGGCTGTTCTAATGGTAGTGAAGAAGTGGTTTGGGTTTTGGTTTGTTGTTTGTACAAGGCAGCTCACAATATTAAAATAAGCAGATCCATCAGAGTCATAATGTATCCCTGCAGTTTAAAGCATGCAAACAAGTATACCAATTGACCTAACAGTGCTCTTTCAATTTCATACTAATTTTGATTTACAAGAACCAGCTGTTTTGGCTCCAAGGCACTGCTAGAAATTAATAAGCCATTTAGAAGACTTGAAATGACTACATGAAGCACAGACCAATAAAGGAACGAGGGTTTAGATCTGAAACACAAAGGGATTTTAGATGCTTTCAATGAAAACTCACTCAACAGTACCATCTGAACCCCCCCCTTTGCTCCAGTGTGTTTTCTGCCCAAAAGACTAACTTTTCTGCTAGAATCCACGGGTTCCTGAATTTCTGTCCTAAAGGTCTTCATACAATCTCCTGTGGTGCTCCACACTTAAAACTCAGTAAGACTCACAAGAGTCTGTCCTCTACCTGTCTTAATGCATGACCCATCTGAGAGTCCTTCCAAGGCACTGTCAGTATTTTTTTCCTAAGTCTTTTTACCTGTGCTCCTAGTCCAGATAGCCTCTTTCTTAGCTCATTGGTTTCTTTCAGTCCTGTTCTTAGGATTTACATAAATACCTACAGGCTGAAAGTGGGGCTAATGAAGAATTTGTAGAATTAAAATCAAGGTGTAGGTAATCCCCACCAATGCTTTTATTTGTCCTAAAGTCTTTGGGCATGTCTGTTTTTACCAGAAAATTCTTAGAGAACCTACAGTTGTTACTTTTTGTGGACTAAGGTGGACTTCTCATTACCTAAAACTGTTTGGATCTGCCTCCTAGCAGTCTTTCCATCTAAGTCCCAGTCCAGTGTGCAGGTGCAGAAGATGTTTACTAGAATCCCGTCTTTATCTTACATCAAATACTAATAAAAGTTGCATTATGAGAAGTTCTTCTGTGGCTCTGACCTCTGATTTCTCAGGCATCAGTAGTTTTCATGCCTAGACTATGGGTTTTTTTAAATATTAAAAAGATGTAGTTTTGTCATGTACTTAGTCTTGATTTTCTTGCATAATTTGACTTCCAGAGAACAATTGGCAACTAGAAGACAATGTTTCCAGTATAAATATTTCTCATTAAATTATGTCCTTTTTTCACTGTTTCATTTCCCTTTTATGCCCTTCAGAATCATTATTTTCTCCCTTCTCAATTTTCCTTTAAATGCATCTTCCTGAAAACACGGCAACACCGCCAAGGGGATCCCTTGCTTTTCTTCACATTGCATTGTACCTATGATTTTAGGTATTCTCATAAAACAGATAGAATATTTGTGCTGAAGAGCAGAGACCAACAGAAACATGAACATCAGAACTGGGAACAGAAATATAATCAGAAATCAAATCTTCCTTTAAATGGTCTCAGTATGAGGAACAACACACCGAATGAGGAGGAGAATTCTGTTGTCTAACCATGCTGAAGACTTCCATGAAGGCTTTATTAAGTTTATCTTTGGCCCCACATCCAAGCTGTTTCAGTTTAGCTTTAAAAACCGAAAGTGCTTTCTTACATGTTTACGCGACTGCAGTGCTTAGTTTGGGTCTCAGCTGCAGGCAGATGAGCAATTCTATTGCTACAAGGACAAAAAACATGTATGCAGGCAGAGAAGGTTAAAATTAGATGGGCTGTTTGCTACTTGTCACATGCTGTTTTAGATTGCATCGGCGGCTCCATGTATGCCATACTATAAAAAGATTAGTCAAAGCCAATGAAAGGAAAACATTGAAATTGTAACACACTGGAAAGGAAAAAGAAAAATAACTGTGTACCATTAATAGTCCAAACCTTTACCTTCAAGCACATTTTTAAAAATCTTTTTATTGGTGTTTTGCCCACTCCATAAAAATTACAAAATTGCAGCATTTAATTATAGGCCAAAAAACAAAGAAAAAACCTGTGAATATATTAGAGTACAATGCTTCCATGGAAAGGATAAATAGTTAAAATTAGCGTGCATGATCATCCATGGAAACCTATGTTTGAATCACCGATTCTCATAAAAGAGATTTGTACAGTAAGACAAAGCACTGTGACACATGATTACATTAAACAGACACAGTAAATCTCTCACAGCAGCTGTAGTTCACAACACTCAGAAGAAGCAAGTGGCCTTTTCAGTAAAGACTTTTCAGGTGATGACTTCATTTTTCTCTGTTGCCCTTTATGTAGCTTATAAGGGAACTGGCAATGAAAGAATCTGGGATAAATCCATGATTAAGTGCTAGACCCAGGTTTGCTCAGAGAACTGGGAGGGACTGGGGCAGAATCTTGACCTGGCAGCATTCTAGCTGCTTGGTAAGGTTGATTTAGTCAGAAAATAATTCCAAATATTAGGGGAAATGTTTCACATTCCATCCTATAAGCAACAAAAAAAAAACAAACAAAAAAGTGTTTTGAGATCACAGTTTTATCTAATTTTATATCTTTCTTGAATTAAAAAGTCTAGCATTCTATTGTGACTCTTGCAATATGTGGATTTTATTAATGTTTGATTAGCACATTAAAAAAAATGAAGAGTAACTTCTTTGATTATTGGATGATATTTCAGAAATCAGGTATTAAAGCATCTATGATCGCTACCTATAGAATTTTCACTTCTGCAGGAAAAAATGTTGGGTCAAATGTTTTAATGAACAATTCTTTTGCCAAATAATGTTTTGGCCAAAAGAAAAGAGTTGGTTTTGATGTAAAAAAACCTAGTAGTTAATTCAGAAATACAGAATCATTTTGCAGAAACATTTTCAAATTATTTAATATCTTGCTAACTCTTAATTTTCAAAACCATTATTTCTTTAAGAATGTTTTCTGTATTTTTCTTTCCACAAGGATGAATCAGTTATTTGAAAAAAACCAACTTTTTACTGCATTTATAAATGGGTTACAAGTAAACTCCATTTATACATTTAATTCTGGCTCTTTCTAATAGATGGAAATAGCCAGATATTTCTGTGTAAAGTCCACATTTAACCAGAATGTATAGTCAGAAGAAAGGCCCGCTGTACTCAGTGTAGTGAAAATTCAATTTCAAAATTGAAGTTCGGATTTCAGTAAGTGAACGGATAAATAAATTAGTTTAATGTAAAAAGAAAACAAACTAATAAAGCAGGCTGGCAATCCATTATAGGCTGCACCAAATACCCTTGTAAAGAGTTTTCCATGAATAAAACTTGTAGGTCTTGCTGAACAGTTAGAGACTTTAAGGACAAGACCAAAAAGGATTCACAGTGAGAAGAAGAAATTGTAAAAGGTTAGATTAGTGTTGTTTTGAAGAAAAAAGAGTTTACTGAATTTGCACCATCTGGCAGAGGAGACGTGGTTTTTTCCTACGATGTTCAGACAGTGCAGGGAAATGGTAGAGGGTATTACAGATTGTTCCCACTACCCTTTTTATACACTGTGAAGCCAGATCCTTACTCACGTGGGCTCTTTCGAGGCTCAGGAGGAAGGTGGGGTCTAAAGATGAATAATGATATCTAACATAGACTTCAAAGTGAACTCCTTACATGCTGACTGGTTACTACTACTTAAATGGGCGATGAAAATAGTATGAAAATATACTCTTAGCCATAAATACATACAGCATTTTTAAAATTGAAAATAATAAACTGTTACAGGGATTAGATTAATAAACAGAGGAATAATTGCTGTCCTTTACCAGGGAACAGTATACTCTTTCTAAAATATCCTGCCTTGAATAGTAAACAGGTTCAGAAGCTTCAAAAATATCTAAACAAGAAACGGGAAATCTCTAAGATTTGGAAAGGGAAAATGGTAAGAAATTACTTAAGTAATTATTGATCAACAAACTGACAACAGTCTTCAACTGCATGTATCAGGTTCCCTATTTACAATTCCATTACATAACCAAACCAAGATATCTTAAAATATGGGCATGGTCAAGATTAGCAGATGGCCATCTTACTTTGCTCAAAAATGCCTTCAAAAGCTGGTCTCTGAATAGCAGTTGGCAGGAAAAATATGCAGATGGCTGAAGTAACTTTAATACACATCCATTACTGATACTGAATTAAATGGGATAGATAATTACACATCATAATCACTGACGATTAATTACAAACAACAGACATAAAACATGTATGTTTCATATGTTAGTTCTTCAAGTGGACTGCTAAGGCAGCTGGGCATTGAATAAAAAGATTGAAACCCAAATTAGATATGTTGTTGGCAAAAAGAAAGCCAAGGAAAAAATCCATAACTAGTCAATCAGCTGCTCAATACAATAGACATCTCTTGCACTGTAGCCCGAAGGTCAGTCGTCTGTGACTCTGATGGCATGTCAAGAAGAGTGATTTGCTTCAGCTGAAAAGAAATCTGCCCATAATTGAAATATAGCCAGTCTGCTTTAAATTTAGATCCTTTTTTTCCCCTCAGAAAAACAGGAGACAATCTGTATTGTGTACCCACAGGCGTAATAAAGAACACGACAATTGAGCACACATCAGAGAGCTGAAATAGCTTTAGGCTACCTATGTTTGGACTACAAAGATACAGCAGTGGCTCCTGAGACCATTCAAAACGGTCATGGAGGCCATCAAATTACAAGTTGCACTGTCTGGACTGTTGTGTCATCTATAGCACGAGGTCAGCACTGCAGAACAAATAGACTTCTACCCTTTACCTGGGCCTACTGGCCTCCACACCAATGCTATCTAATGCCAACATCACACACTCCCTTTAGGGTCCTCAGAATCCTCCTTCAGGCTGCTATTAGTGGTGTCAGAGTTTGTGTGTCCTTTTAATGCAATGGAGTTCTTCCCCAGAACTGCTGAATCTACACATAGGTCAAGCACAGCATCAGCATCGAGGTGATGCTTCAGCTAAAATAATTTCCTTTTTTGATGAGAGGCTCATACTGTATTATCTACATCCTTGCTGAAATACATGTTAATAGAGAACAAGGCAGAACATGGGAGTAAAAAAACAATGTCTTTCACTAAACTTTTATGAGAGGGAGGTTCAAAAGAATATGCCAGGTTTCCTTTTTCAGTAAGGATGTTCCCCTTTCTTTTTAACAAGCAAACATCAACTATACTCACCAAAATGTGTCTTCACCTCCTTGTTTATTGTATCAAGCAACTTATCTGTGGCATAGTGATTACTGCAGCATCTGAGCACAGCATCAGCAATGGCAGCTTTACCCAAGTGTGATGAACAGCACATTGATCACTGACACAAACCTCGGCCCAAGTCCATTTCAAATGTTTACTCACAGCTTCCTGGTCACCAGCCTCAATTATTAATTCTATTGTTGTCACTACAGAAGTGAAAAACTGCAGACGCTGAATATTTTTCAACAAATAATCCTATCCTGGTCCCATAGGATTCCTGAGTCTGAGTTTATGATTTTTTTTTCAGATAAAACTCTGAAAAGGCAGAGGAGTGGATTAAGGTAGTGCACACAGGAGCTGCCAGCAGAAAAAGATAGTTGGGTTCAAAGAGCCATGGTACTTACCCATCTACCAACAACATATTCTTCCTATGGGAAAATCAAGTTTCAGCCATTGTAACACTATCAAACTGTTCTAAAGAGTATTGAAGGCAAAGACTCGACTCTGCTTCAGGTTTAATCATGTTTTGGTTTTGTTTAATTGTAATTTCTAGGCATACCTATTTTGAAATGATGTGTTTTTAAAGTATTTTAAAACCAGTGAAATATCTTTGCATTCTCAACTTACCATGTCTCAGAGCCTTTTTTTTTTCTATTATTGTTTTCCATTCCCCATCAGTCCACTCAGACTTACAATAAAATTTCCTTGAGAAATTTCACTTGAGAAACATCAGGAAGATTGAATGACCCAACTACTCAAGAGAGTAAGATTAAACCATTTCCACTAAGTTGGTGCAACTCTAGTTGAGAAGGAAGATACCAGCTCATAATTTCAAAACCAGCCGTCCTACTGAACAATTTTACTCTAAAATGCCGGAATAATGAGTCTGATATATGATTTCAGTGCATTGCACCTGACTAACTGGACCCATGGCTTACAGCAATACTGCATAAGAGTAACTGTACATGAATGACACATTTTTCTGATGTACTTTTGTAGTGTTCCAATTTATTCAACTGCCAGATGATAGAAAACTGAAACTGGGGATATGGAGAGGAGAAACTGCAATGGGTATTTAAATCCCTTGGACTGTATTATCATTCTGACATTTTAAGACAATGTATAATTGTGAAATCTGAATTTCATGAACGTTACAGAAGTTTTGCAATTTAATTTAATCTTTATGATTGGTGAAGGCAATGCATGTTACCAAACACATCTATTTCTCAGTGATTTATGTTTTGTGACTTCTCCACATAAAGAAGAGATATAAATTGTGTTTATGGACCTGAAACAAAAATTCCTATATTTATCTTGAGAATAAAATGTACTTGAGGCTATTTAACATCTAGACTTGTTTAAGATGGCTCTATATATTACCTCTTTTGTATTATACCTTTATATAATTTTGCCTCTGAAATTTATAATACATACAAATTTCCATTAAAAGTTTTATTAATAGGATAGGACAATCTTTGTGATAGATAGCACGTTTCACTAAAGCGCATTAATGATTTTCTGCAGAAACAGATAGCAATGATCAAGTGTAATTAAAAAAATTATTAATTAAATCATTATGAGTTAACCCTAGCCATCCAGAATTTTGAAGCAAGAACTCTATTAGGGAAGTGCATTGATTTAATTGCACTTTTTATACTCTTAGTCAAAATGTCAAAGGTATGCTCTGAATTGTATATTATCTGATGGCTTGATTACTTGCTTGTTAATAATTGTATCACTCATCTGGAAATAAACTCTTCTGACATTTAGCTTTACTCTGTTTGCTTTTTAAAGTGAGACGTGATTTAGCTAAGGCAAAGAAAAGAACATGAAGTGGGAAGCATATGGAATTAATTATTTACTGTGTAAAACTACATTTACATTTAACTGAGTTAGACTTGATCAGCTGGGGTTTTTAAACTCTTTCTGGCTATGGACGTGGATGATGCACTTTTTGGATCCATCTGCCCTCTGCCTGCCCTCTGCGCTTGCTCCCACTGCTGCCAATCCACCAAGAGACCTCTTCGCATTTCCCTCTGAAGTTCCAGTTCAGCAATGACCGTTTGAATAGTCGGGCTAACAGTTTAAGTCACCACATTTTCTGGACCAATAAAAAGATGCAGTGCTAACAATATATTACTTAAGCTAAGACATGTCACTGCAGATGAGAAGTCCTCACGGATTGCGGCAGAGCATGGCAATGCCTTACCCAGAGGCTTTGGAAAGGACAAACACCCACAGCTAAGCTTTTATGTAGTCTTCAGGATTTAGTGTGGGCAGGTCACGCTCTGGCTAAATTACACCTTTCAGTGATGATGTTCCCATCCAGACATAAAATGCTTTGGCCATACAAACCCTGACAACATTGTGCAAGATCTAGGTGGGAGCTAGCTCTCAACAGAAGAGCAGACCACAAATCCTAACATGCTCTGAGTTGTGCACTGGATGGCTAACCATGCTGGTTAGTTGCATCTGCTTTGACCTGTCTAGGCTTGTTCAGCAGAGAAACTGGGCTGCAGGCCTGCTGACAGCACAAAGAACATTTCAACGCTGGATTCGGTTGCAACAAATACTTTATTTGGGGTAGTATCTTCAACATAATAATCAGTCTGGAGAAGACAAGGCTCTTGGAGATCTCATAGAAGCCTTCCAGTACCTAAAGAGGGTTTACAAGAGAGCTAGAGAGGGACTTTTCACAAGGACCTGTAATGGCAAGACAAGGGGGAATTACCTTAAACTGAAAGAGAGTAGGTTTAGATTAGCTATTAGGAAGAAATTCTTTACTGCAAGGGTGGCGAGGCACTGGAATAGGTTGCCCAGAGAAGTTGTAGATTCCCCCATCCCTGGAAGTGTTCAAGGCCAGGTTGGATGGGGCTTTGAGCAATCTGATGTAGTGGGAGGTATCCTTGCCCATGGTAGGGGGCTTGGAACTTGATGATCTTTAAGGTCCCTTCCAACCCAAAAAATTCTATGCTTCTATAATAATACAATTCCATTTTTTATTTCAGAGCGGACTGTCAGCAGTTATTATTTTGCCTGGATAGACAATTTTCCAGAACAATTTCCTATCAGGTTACAAACAGACTGTATTCTATTAATTTCACTGTTTAGTGGTTAATATTAGCAAATAGTTTCTATTTCCTAGACAATTAGGGGAGAAAAAAATGATTGTAACACCCTATTTCCTGTCACTGCAACGTGTTCCTGCATGGATGGACATGATAGAGGAGAAACATTGCGCTCATGTCCTTGAAAATATTATGTCTAATATATTATGTAGCAAATTACGAAAATTAATAAATTGTCTCAAGTAAGTAAATTGAGAGTCTTCCAACTCTTTAAGTCATAGCTCACTTCCCACAAGATCTCCCTAGATCAGGGATTCAAGTTTCACTGTGGTGCATGCCATCCAGGTCCAAGTGGAGAATTCAGAACTGCCAGGGCAGAGCTCCTCACCACAGCACCGTGTCTCACGGTCTGAGAGGTGCAGAGCCAATGAGCTGTTTTCCAGTAATGTTGAGACACATCATAGTAAATTATTGCAATTTAATTATTTCCTATTGGTATACTGAACACTGTGTCAAGCAGACAACAGATGTGCTGACTCTCCTTCTCCAACAAGCTGATTCCACATTCATCCCTCTCCCGTTGCAGGAGGCCGGTGCTGCATTACCACAGCCTATTTGAACACTGTCGATAATTTAAATGCAGTCAGAGCCAAAATAAGATAAGAAAATGGGTAGAGTCATGTTTCCAGTTGCTGCTTTGCAAATAACAAAATAGAATCTCTCGTTCAAAAGGGAAAAAAAAAAGAAAAAAAGTAGAAATAAAACCCCCAAAGTAAAAAACAAGAAAGCAATTAAAATGAAAATGAAAAACTAAAACAGGAGCCGCCACATCCCAGAATTAATTACTGAGTTCAAATGTCAAACTTGCTACTTGGATGGTGTCTCAAAGGTGCTGTATATCACCTAGCAATTTCTGCACTGCTTCCTCCTGTCACCGCTTACCTTCTACCAAGAGCACGTGTCAGAAAATTAGGCCCAAGGTTTTACTTAGAGAAATACAGGAGAACATATAGTAGAACAGACTGATGATAGACATCATTTAATATATTGCTCTGTCTTTTCATCTGTACTCAATGCATCAGTCTTTAAAGAACTTGGATTAAACTTATCCAACATGGGTAAAATTTATTGCCAGTACTGTGATGCTTGAGGATGTTAAAACATATTTTAGTTGCTGAAAATTTATGTACTTTTTGAATTCATAAAACAAACTTTTCCTGTTAATGGACACTAACCTTCATAGCAGAAGTGATTAAAATACACTGTGATCATGATCCATAAGAAAACAAATACAACAATTAAAATAATCCAGAAAAAGTGAGAAATTCAGTGGATATATTAATTTCTGTATGTTTTATATGAGAGTTTAACATCTCCTCCTCCAAGTAATAATAGAAAACATTCAGAAGACCTTTATCTCATATTAAAAACAAACTAGATTACTAGAAAGTTATATCCTATAAAATATAGAACCATAGAATCACAGAATGGCTTAGGTTGGAAGAACCTCAAAGATTGTCTAGTTCCAACACCCTTGCCTTTCATGATCATCATAATCAAGTGGTTTGGGCTGGAAGGGACCTTTGAGTTCATCTAGTTCCATCAAAAAATTAATTGAACGGGTAACAGAGGCAGGAGAGAGGGAACACCTTACAGGAGAATGAAATCTCTACTAATGATTGCAGGCCATATATATTCAGGTGTCCGTTCTCCTCGTGTTCTCGGTCACCTCACACCAAAGTGAAGAGGACTTTACACAGTAGGACTAGAGAGGGCATCAGCTCTGAAGAGAAAGTAACTGAAAACCTTCTCCCATTCCCTCCTTCTCCTTCCTTCCTTTGTTCCTTTCTACCTTTCTTCCTCAGAAGACATTTTTGTGCTGTACCTGAGTGAGGTTCTGACAACTGGCCTCTCCCTCAGAACTCAACTGATAATGCATGCTAAAAGTCATTCAATACTAATTGCAGATTATTTAAGGCATAGAGGCCTGATCCACTGCAGAAGCACCACATCATTACTGTGAGTGCAGTGATTGATATCCGCATTCTGTACCTGCATTTGGCTGCATCAAGCAATTTAGCTAAGAGAATGAATGTTCTCTAACCCTTGATATCATCGCTCATTGCTCTGTGGAATGCTCTCAGCCAATGTATAGTGAGCATTAAAATATGGAACAGTCTAACACTTGGAAACATTTCCCAGAACAACTCAAGCTGACATGGCTGGGAAGGCACACTGAAGGTCTGTATTCTTCCCTATTTCACTCATTTCTTTCAGAAATACCACAGTGAAAATGGCATACAAGCAGCAGTGGGGTCATGAGATTTCTGCAATGCTGAAACTTTTGGGGGCTTTAACCATTGTGCCATCACTGCTCAGAATTGTGTTGCTTTTACTCTGGAGCTTGGCAAAACAGAATGAAATGAGCCGGCCAAGAACTGAGAGTTGGCAATTCAATTGTTGGCCCAGCAGTCACAGATGTTTTCAAGGCAGCCCATGCTGTGCTGTTCACCAGTGCAGTCAAAACTTGAAATATTCCCCAAACAGTTGTCTTTAATTGGGTTTAAATGGATGGGTTATGGACTGAATGCATACATATTACCAGATATGAAACTAGCAAGCACCATAATAGAAAAACCCTTCAGAAACTTGGGGGCTACTGCTCTGTGTGAATGGAATACAGGATGCCTTCAATATCCACAGATCTGTTATTAGGTTCATGCCAATACTTTGTTCTCTCTTTGCAGCATCATAAATGATGCGTCATGCCAACCCCGATTCTAGGCAACCCAAAGAACCATCTGCTGCCTTGATTGCAGATGCCTTGTCCTGACATGTGCCAGCAGGACAAGTGGCAGCACAATGGTGCTCAGAGCACCGTGCTGGAATGTGATCCTGGACGACTGACAACAAACTGGGTCTGTTTGCTTTCTTGTTTGGATACTGGGCATGTTTTCCTCTTCACAATATCTTTGTGAACAAAGAAACAGCTTTGCAGCCACCAAATACTTAAAGCTGTCAAAGGTGCATTGTCTGTCTCAGCAAAGATGATAAGGAACACCTCTATGTATTTCAATTCCCAGTCTTATCAGTAAGATGTTGAACCTCCTTCAATGATCTTATAGTTCACTGGTGCTCTTGCCTTGTATTTAAATCCACCATCTTTGCAGGCATCCAATGTGAGTGAAATAGCTGTCTGACTGTGGTGAAAAATGAAAACGTTGCATATAACTTTGTCACATCCTGATTTTACACTATTTTGATCTTATTCTTTGAAGAATATCACTATCATTGAAGGAATAAATCCTGTTGCACATGAACCTGATAGGGGAAAATAGGGTTTTGTAAAGTATAATGTAATTCCCTGCTTGCAGTACACAGCCATAACTGAGAAGTAATGACTTTAATCTAAAAAAAGAATTCATTGTGCTAGCTGAATCTCTGAGACAGTCAACTTCTGCATATAGTAAAATTTTGTAATAGAATTGTTTTCCACAGGAAAGCAACTGGAAAGCTGATTATTAATTATCTGTACATTACCTTTCAAAAATATATATGACTATAAGGACAGGGTCCCAGCAGGAAGAGCAGTGCTTTCAATCCTTTCCAATAGGCTAAAACTTCATAAATACTGTGATGTTCAGATATAAGCACGAAGAAAAGATCTTTCCGAAGAAAGGAAGCCACCCACTTGTGCAGGCAAAACCTTCCCATCTCTTGTCATATAACCAGATAGATACTGTTGCATTCAACCACTGTCTGCTGCTAGTCTGAAGGAAGGTTTTTCCCATTTCTGCAAGCAGAATAATAGCATGAGTAAGGAATAAAAGATGAGCAGAACTGGCCTGTAGCATGGGAAAAACATCCTCTGAGCACTGCTGCAGAAGCAAGGGATTGTACGACAAAGCCCACCCATAAATTTCACATTCTCTGTGCAAAAGAAATATAGGCAAACCTATCATACACCATGCTGATGATCACTTTTCTCCCTCCAACTCACTTTCATTCTTCCTTGTCCAAGGAAAATGAGGAAAAGGTAATTTGAATAAAGAATGATCCGATCAGCCAGTGTGGGGGGCTGCACGAAAGGGGAGGTTGCGACGTATCTTTGCACACACCCCAGTTTTGAACACTAAATGAGGCTTGCTGCTCACAGCACTGTAGAGCCTGTGGCCGGGTCCAGGTTGCCAAGGCTCTATGGGGTTTCTGAAGGCAGATCTATTGGCAGCAGTCCTGAGGGTGACACATTCGTGTTAACTCAGAGCACAGCAAATTAGTCCCATCAGTACTAGCTCACAGCTCCGTGCACCACACAGCAGTAAGTAGTACAGCTGTATCTATGGGCCTATTGATCTTCTCATACTTTGCATCCTCTTTACCCAATTCTTGCACTCGTGTCCAGCGATCTTAACACCATGACAAGCCCCTCAGTGTGTAGACCTAACACTGGAAAATTCACTGCTGCACTTTGAAGAATTAAAAACATGTTTTCTTTTTTGCTGTGGTCCAAAGTTGTATCTCAGGGTCATTTTCCAGCTAAGCAGTTGCACTGTATTACTCCTGGGTCCCTACACCAGCGCACAGGATGGATGTGCAACAACTTGTGTAAAAACACCATTTTGATCTGACTTAGCAACATTTAATTCGATTTAGCAGTGACAGGATAAGCTCTTTCGGTGTCTGGCTTGTGTACACAATGGTAAGGTATCTTTGCAGGCATCCAGGAAAAGCTCTGTTAATACAGACTATTCTCTGGGATGTTAATGGCAGCCTGCCTTGTATTTGTACCAGCAGTAAAGACAGACACCTGCTTCTGCCTCTGTTGTTCTGGATAGGGAGTGGGATGGGGAAAGCCACGGTATTACCCATTTCAGCTCTACCTGCTATGATGAAAATATAAAGATACACTTAGACCCAATGTCCAGGCAGCCACAAACAGGCAGAAAACCAATTACTCTTACTGTCTTGACCAGATGGTACTAAAAGCCATAATCTTGACTGGAACTCTTTGTTTACCTGAAAAAATATACTATTTTTTCCATAAGTACCACTTCAATAATCCAAAAGATCTGGCAGTTAAAAAAACCTGAATTAATGGATAAGATTCACTTGCTTTGTAGCTGTCTCAGCTCCCGGGTTTCATGTTTTCCAGCCTATTTTTACAAGTCTAAGAGCAGCAATGCAGCATTTCAAATCCCAGACAATGTGAGACTTATAATAAAATAATAAGAAAAAAAATATTTTATAGCAGACATGGTAGATGATGAGGACCTTTCTTTCATTTTATTAGTGAGTTGCAAAATGAATTTTGTGCCAGAACTGGCTGAAGTAATACAGTAGCATAAAATTGAACAATAACCTGAAAAACACCTCTTTTTTTTTTCTGTATTTGTAAGGGGCAGTATTTGTATGACTTTTGGTTGTGAGTAGAATTTGTGATACTTTTGCTCATCCTTCTTTATAAAAAGAGTATTACAGCCTTCCACTTTGGCAGATACCTGAACCAGCTCATATGTGAGGTAGCTGAAGAGAAAAACAAATAAATGTTCTTCTGTTGGAGAGACAAGGTGGCCTGCCCGGACACAGCATCATCTTTTTTCCCAAAACTTATCTCACTTTTCTCCAGGGCAATTAAAACCTAAAACACTTTCAGATTCAGTGGAGATGAGATGGCTTCAATGGTTAGTGAAATTTGGAAGCAGACTGACTGTAGTAATAATGAAAGTATTTGCCCTCAGATACAACTTTCTTTTCACCTTGAAATGACATTTAATGCTATGCAAGGGCCAGAAACCTTCAGAATATTATTTCTCATCTATTAATTCTGAAAAAGACAGCATTTTATTGAAAAAGCCCTTTATTTCCACTGAGTCTGTTCAAACGCTTGCCTGATATTAGAAAAACAAGATGTCTCTGGAGTTTGCTGTTTCAGGCTGGCATTTCACCTGTGTATTTCCATTTTCAAACCTTTCAAACTGTTATGATCATTAGGATCTTAAAATCTCAGCATTTCAGAAGTTCCTATCTAAGCAATTGTTTCTCTTTCAAGACAGCATTTTTTTTAATCCTAATTATAGGTAAAACTGTGGTAGATTTAAAGAAATGACCTGACAGTACTGAAATTGTGCAATATGATTTAAATCTTGCAAGGATGCATTTTTTTAACAGTTGAGGTTATAAACGTAACAGAAGCTTTGGAAAGAATCAATGAAAGACCATCGGGATATCTTAGTGATTTTCATATTCTAACTAAATATAAAACACAACAATTTAAATAAAAAATAACACACAGCTGTTTGTATTAAAACCTCCTACTAACATATTTCAAAACCAACAATATCAGAGATTTGAGATTATCTACATTACATATTTTTGTACTCCCACGCTTTAGAAGCTTCATTGTTGACTGACACCAAAGAGGTACACAAAGCTTTTAAAACAGTTCCACTAACAGAGGTGCATTTTCAGGAAATCGAGTAAATAAATGAGACTTATGCTTTAATTCACCTTCAAATTTCAACAAAGTCAGGGTCTTTTTTCTTTTTTTTTTTAATGCGATTGCAATCACAATGGTGGGGATCTCTTGTGCCAGCCCTATAACAAACCAGTACAGGACTCATGCTCTTTAAGCTCTGGCCTCAGGGCATACATGACTGTTTATGTCCTTGACAAACACAAAAGAGCAAAGGAGTGAGCAAAACACGGTTGAATCCCAAAAGGTTTTTCTTCTCTGTCCTTCAGTCTTGTCACACCACACTTCTCTGTCTCTCTTCTCTTTGCAAGCTTATTATGAGAGCTGAGAGCTCATTTGAATCATCAGTCACATGCTGTAGAATAAATCCATATGGATTTATTGTATTGCTGTGCTTCCCAGCTCTCAGAAGGATATACTCTCATTTAAGAAAGAACGGTAAATCTTATACTACATAATCAAACAGCAGATTGGGAAAGATACTGTACACAAAAGACAATGATAAATAGCAACATAGAAAGTAGGGGGAAAGCATCTAGTTTAATATTTTAACTGTTGGTTTTAGGTTTGGTCTCAACAATTTTTATTTGTATTTCAGAAGCAAAATCAAACAATACATTAATTGATCTTAGCAATTATATCCAAATTGTGTAAAAAATTCAGCAGAAAGAAAGCATAGCTCCAGAGAAACTAGGTATATGACTGGTAAAAAGAAACTACCCCTGACCTCAGAAAAATGCAGGCAAGTAACACAAGAGAGAAAATACTCCAAAATATCATGGAGTTGGTATTGGATACAAAATTGTTTGTGGAAATCTCATTTGATATTGCCAAAACATAAATTAAAAAGTTGTGGGGCATTTGGCTTGAATACTCAGACTGACCCATCAGTACATGCAGCGGTCTTGCTCTACCTGGCACCAGCCAGTTTACACTTCAAGTACTGTGTTTTCCTCCATATAAATTCTACAGAATATTGGAATGAATTCAGAAACCAGTTACCAAGTGAAGTTACCTTATGGGAAGAGCTGGTAATCCTAAACTTGTGAAGTTCCACATGATAAACAGAGATTTCTGGTGGAAACATCAGTGTATGGTGCTATTCAGGGAAGCAGGCTGCCCAGAGAAGTGGTGGAACCTCCATCCTTGGAAGTGCTCACAAGACGTGTAGCTGTGGCACTTGGGGACATGGCTTATTAAGGAACATGGAAGTCATGGGTTAACAGCTGGACTCGATTTTAGATGCTTTTTCCAACCTTGACAATTCTATGATTCTATGATCCATGGTACTCAATGCACAGCATAGGAGAACTGTTAATGTTAAGTTAACCTAGGATAAAGCAAAATGGGATTTCAGTATAAGAAAATACTTAGCATTAAGGTCCCATCTGCTGGGCTATGGAACATCCTTCCAACAGCCAGGGCAGAAGGCTCCAAGGCAGAAATCGCTTGACACGTGACCTGACCACTGCTGGGTGTTAGCAGGACCAGGCCCTGGGCGTCACTGAGAGGAAGGGTAAATTTCAATGTGGGTGCAGCTGTGGCCAGAGACCACCCCTCCCTTGACAGGGCAAGGGAACAACCTGGAGAAAACTATTTTCAGAGACTCCACAGAAGAGTGCACCCATACCCTGCAAACAGGGCGCTTTCGCTCTCATCACTGCCTAGGAGAACTTGCTCAAAAAGTACTGCTGTTGCACTGGGGAAAGTGTAATTAGTTTCTATTGCTGCCTTTCCAAAGAGGGTGAGAATTGAAATTGTTAGATGTTGACATGATTGTTAAGTATTACTGCATTGAGATATTTAGGTTTGATACATGGGAACTTGCTAAAGAGCAATGACAGTTAATGCACATGTATTTCCTGTAGCTTCTCTTGGCATTAGAGTTTTTAAACAAATTTTCAAGCAGATTACTTTCTTAAATCCCAGCCAAGAGACTCAGAATAATTTTTTTACATCTCCTTCCCTCACTGCCTTTCATTTGAGGAACACTAATATAACATATGCTGTGCCCTTCATGCTTGCAGTTCTTTTTTATGTAAAGAAAAGCAAAACCAATGGCAGTTTTCTCTGCAGAATCTGTCTTTCTCAGCATTTCTAACTGACTATTGGTGCTTTGTTCCAACGTCCTATGGACTACATTTCTTCCATATCCTTGTTTCTTCTTTTTTCCTAGAAGGGTAATTAACATGCTATTTTAAATCCTGTTTTTTTCTGCAAGCCTGCATTGCAGTCTTCTAGTGGGTTCCCTGCTTCCCTTTTTCCTTTTGGATGTACTTCCACCTTTGGATCATCTCCTCTCCCTCTACAACTACAACTTCTCCATAATTGATCTCCTTGCATAAATTCTGTTCCCATCTTTACTTCCATAAGTAAACCTAACCTGTGTCCATTCCTTTAATCCCTTCTCGAGCCACTTCGACACTTCCTGAAGGTCCCTTATTTAAAGTCAGGGCATCTGAACCGAAATTCCTGTGGCTGTGCCTGAAACCACTGACTACAGCAATGGCATGAAGGTTTCCCTACATCATTGTTAGCATGCTGCGTGTTAGAAAAGCCAGTTCCTTATTTTTGCATCAACCTAATACCATGCAAGCTGAAGGTAGCTACAGCACTGAGTTCCTCATCTTGAGCAGCTTTTAGAGAGCCTCTGTTGGCAAGAGGAAGCTGACCTTTTAAATTCTATTGCCATATTTTTATATCTCTCATTTGTTCTCCATTTGCAATTTGTTAATTTTCCCCCATTTGCTTTGCAATTCCCAAACAGCCAAAAAAAATGATCATTATTTGTCATATAAGGAAAAGTAGCTTTTAACCAATCTTCTGTGACTCCTATAAATATTGCATCCATTTATTATGTAATAAAGTTTAAAAGCTACTTTAGATTGTTATGACCAAATTATTTAAAGAAAAAAAAATTGTAATTGTAATGCTATTTTAGTAGCATGCTAGCTTAATTATGATTTTGTAATTACATATTCTAATGAGAACTTTGCAATCCCTTGCAGTACACAGAAGCATCTTTTCATTCACTGTTTTCAACACACAGTTATCAAAGTGTTCTCAAAATGTAATTAGTTTCTATGTTTTCTTATGATTAAAGCCATTGCAGAGGATGTTTCACACTAATCTGTTATCCGAAAATGAACATGCTTAGTGCTGTGTGTCCTATATCTGGATATTCATTTAGGGCACACAGCCAAATCTGGCAGTTGTCTAGAATTTTGTTTTTATTGAGCAATCAGTTGAACGTTCATTCAGCATTTTTCCATATTTTGACAGCAAACGAGCACAATCAACAGCTGCTTCTCTGACAGGAATCATTCCTCCACTCATACTTACCCAGTTTTAAAGCCTAGACACAGTAATACATGAACCATCCCTGTGCTATGATGTTCACTCCAAATCTGGCGATCTTTATCATCCTATTCTATGCCTGATGCTTTTTCCTCTGGTAATTTTTCTGAGATTCAAGCTTTCTCTCTGTCCACTTCTCAGAAAAACTATTTACTCCACACTCTTCTTGAACGGCCAGGCTTCCTTGCCAGAATATCTATTGTGGGGTTTTTTTCCAAGGAATCAGGATTGAGCCTCGCAGAATATTCCCAGACTGGTGGTTCCACTCGGCTTCACTAGCTCTTTACCACATTATTCCCAGCGTGCTTGTCTATCCTACACACAGGAGCAGTGCAGGAAGACCTCCAGGTTATCGCTGGAGAGGCTGGCTCTGAAACTGGAAGCCGTGCAGTTGCTTTCTTGTGGCTTTGCATCTGGGTTCCCAGCCCTGCTTCTCAGTTCAGCTGCTGGCAGCTCCACGGCTTTTGTTTCCTAGTCTGCATGAATTCAATGCTAGCTAGAGGACACAGACCAGTATTAGTGCTGTATTGAACCTGGCAGCCATATCCATAAATCAATAACCTATTTTTAACAAAAATCCTGGACTAGTGAAAATGCTCAGCCCAGCAACATGAACTAAGGATTTAATTTCATTTCACATGGAAAAGACAGCTTCAAATTGCAGAAGTGGTTTCTAGAGTCTCCTACATCATACCTAAGCAATCAATTGCTTCCAGGCTTCCCTGTATCAGTTATCAGTGAGAATAATCTGTAAGTTCATGATAGGTATCTCTAATAAGCAATGCTTATCAGTGCATCCAGGCTTGAACAGGATGCCCTTTTTGTGGCAGTTCTTATGTATACCACCCAAACTTTAAAAATCTCCTGGAAACAAAGGCAGCTTTGCACAGAGACTGAGGGAGCTGCTGTTCCCCAAGGTCGTCTTCATCCAGAAGGGCTGTCAGATCATCCTTTTTTACATGGACAAACAGGGAGGCACCAGAAAGCGCATGGGATGCATGTGGGATGTCAGTGGACCCCGTGCCCAGTACTCACTGCAGCATGCAAAAGAGGGGCAAGGTTGGCAGCTGGGCTGATTGACGATACATCTTCACAAGTGGATTTTGGGGAGGGAGGAAATTAGATTTCTCTAATGGGAGCTCTGCCACTTATAGGAACAAGCTGCCGGTTTTCTGCTCATATCAGTGGACAACACAGTTACCAAGAAATGCTTCCTCCATCTAATGGGAAAGAAGCCTGCAAGACACATTCTCCTAACAGCAGAAGTCCAGTCAAGGTTAAGGAGAGATAAAATAACAAAAAAATCACAAGCCAGACAAGAATTTGTCTGTGCTGATATATAAAAGCCCATCCAAATAGGCCGGCTTCCGGACTATTCAGCAACCAGAACATCTGCAACAAAATCTGGCTTTTGAGATCCGCAGGCACTATCTGGTGCTGAGCATCTTTTAGTACAAAGCTGCTGTATTTCTGAGGCAGGTTTGAGGCGTGTTTAGGCCTGGTGAGATCTTTTGTCAGCCGCGCACAAATTGCTCCAGTATTTTTTCGGTTGTTGGAACGGACTCTGCAGCACCACAGATCAGTTACTAAAGCCTATCCCAAAATAACCAAGGATAAAACGACAAAATGGCAGCCATTGATGCTGTCAAAACTGCCTTTTTAAAAAGCCTCACATGCTCCTGATAAAACAGATGCAAGTTTCATTTAAATCATTAATCTCCCACGAACTGAAATCTCTTTCACAAAAATTAAATTTCCAAACAGCCACGAGTTCAACCTGCAGTAAATTTCTGCCAGCAGTACAATCTCAATCAGATTTCACAGAAACAAAAGGTGCTGAGAACTCACAAGGATGTCTCACAGAGCTGGTTTTGGTACTCCATGGCAGTCAGCTTCTCATCGCTCTGTCATTTATCCCAACCCAGCGTCAATCTGGCTCCCTGCCTTCACAGTCAATTTTCTGTTTGCATGTCTGGATGCTAAATCAACTGGTGACAAAATTATTGAAAGAATTCTATGCAAACACTAACATAAAATTTAACATTGCTGTTCACCTGACTGGACTGAAAGATACCTTTAATTAAAAGCAAATTGTCTGCTTTTCAATTCCTCTCTCTGCAAAACAGCTACAGGGTTAGGTTTGGCATTGAGAAGGAAGCACACATTGGGAGTCTGAAAAACTATCTTTACGCAAGCTTTCTTCACATCCAAGATTTGGGTTTTTTTCAGATAAAGGCAAGCAGATAGAAGAGGAAGAAGAATAGGATTTTTATTCAGACAAACAATCGTTTTGTTTACTATAGTTCTCTGAACCAAATAATTTTCAAGCTACACGTCACACTTGTTAATGAGACAGTAGTACCCAGCATCCCTCCTCTCGATGTTAAAGACTATCAGTTTTATTAGTGCCGTTTACAGCCGTTTTACTTCTCTTTTGGCATCACATACTATAAAAAGTCTTACTGCAGAAACGAGAACTTTTTCTCCATAAAGGCTCATTACCTTCAGTCCTGCACCCTCTGGCAGGTGCCCCACAGCCCGGCCCGCCCCGCCGCTGCCCCCCACCGCCCCGGGGAGCCTTCTCCCCGCGGGCTGTTCTCTGCTCCGCGCCCAGGCCGGGCAGCGGGCAGCGGGAAGGCAGCGCTGGCGGCCGCGGCAGAAGGCAGGCCTCCCCGCCCTACAGCGTGCGCCACGAAGGGGTCTCTGGGGAGCGGGCCGCGGGTGGAAAGCAGCCAGGGCCAAGCCCGGGGTGGG
>VZTA01001028.1:357033-404360 GCA_013398855.1 Mohoua ochrocephala
CCCAGGCAGCGTTTCGGCGCCGCTGTTGATTGTTTATCGCTCCGAGGCGGCGCCGAAAATAGGTCAGAAATAATGTCCCGCTCGTCCCCGCCGCGAAGTGTCCGAGGGCCGACCGTGGCGCTGGGAAGTGCCGGAGGCGATGGTGCCTTTCCCCTCTTTCCTTCCCTGAGAAATACCGGACCCTCACAGGGTTTGAAACAGTGTGGGGGGAGAGGGAGGGTGTTAATTTTTTTGGTTTTTTAATGTCGGTTTCTACGTGCAGTGTGGAAAGTTGCTGGCCGAGCGTTAGGAATAACTCCCAGCTATTTCCTGGTGCGCGGAGGGCGGCACTGGCGGCTCCCGCCCTCCCGGTCCGAGCGGGAGCAGCCCGTTCCCCTCGGAGCGCCGGCGGAGCGGGGCAGGGCGCTGTGGGCCGGCGGTGCCGTGCCTTCGGCAGATGCTCGTAACCCCCTCGTCAGGGCTCAGTTAACCTCGGGGCGCGCTCGGCAGGATTTGCATGATCAGTAAGCGCTCTGGTGGAAAAATCTTTCTTTCTTGTATTATTTTGAGCATAATTTCGAAGAGAACGTATTTGAAAGCTTTATTTGATAATTGCGTGTTGCAAACATACTGCTTGGAAGATAAGTTGCATGGTATAACAGATTTTTTTTAATTGTAATTGGGGGATTTACAGTCATGTTGATACTGTAACTGAAGCGGTATTTGTGCTGATGTGTTTAAGCCCACTTCCCCTTTCTCCTGGTTGTAGAGGATTTTGCTGACTGAAAAGTAAACAAACTGCTGTTTGAGATCTTACATATTATCAAGTAGAGTGAACATAAATGCCCATTTTGTTTTACCGGGATTTACTTTGGTTTTTAAGTGATTCTTTCAACTTGCTTAATGTCTTATAAATAGGCAAAGCCTAAGGTAAAATCCACGCGCATCACCTTTTGTTTTGCTTGACCGATAGCAAGTAGCAAATGCTGCGGAATCTTTGTTACTCTGGAAGGGAATGTATTACATTTTCACCCATTAAATAACTGCAACTTAGCATTTTGATTGTGAAGATAAAATTGCTTGGCCCTTTCTAAGGGACAAATAGCACAGCCCAAACCTGGCTCAATAAATCTCTGCTTTGCTGGAACATTACAGCTTTTTTTCAGTGAAAGAATTCTGGGTTTGTGGAGGAACAAATTAAGTACTCCAGCATAGTTTTTATTATTCTGTTCAACAGTTCATAGTCCATTAGAACTGAACTGTAGGAAGTGAACAATAATCTGGGCTCTGGCTGTATCTTTGCTAATACTTCAAATGAAGGAAGCACAGAGTTGTCATCTTCTTCTGTTTCTACCAAATGACTGTGCCAGTAGTCACAGTCTGAGTACCTGCACTTGGTGTGTCAGAATATAGCTGTAAATCTTAGTCTGCATTTTCCTTGGATGGACCAACTTGTTTTCCTTTTCCCACCACTCGTTTTCCCGCCTGTAAGTGGCATAAATAAATTCTTAAGCTTTCATTTGGTAATTGATAAAAGTCTGAGAATATGAATTTGAATTCCTACTTTGGAATGGTTTAAATATCCCTTGTGTCAAATACAGTCCTACACAACTGGTGAGAGTTGACTGATGTGTGAAAATACTGGTTTTGGTCTTAAATTAGCACTTTATTAATAAAATTGATTTGTTACTTTCAATCCAAATTATGGTCAGTGTGACTGGCCTGGATAAGATTTGGCATGAATAATAATCAGTAATAGTAAAGTGCACACAGCAACCAAAATATCTCTTCAAAACTGTGATTTTGAAAATGTGCCAGACAAACCAACACATTTGTTGATTCAATTTAATTCCATTGCGATAGAATTTACTTTTGTTTTGAGTTAAGTAAAACCTCAAAAATAACACGTTGGGCTCTGTTCCGATTTCAGAAGAGCTAAGCCCTTGCGTCTCTTCTGAAGCCCCAGTGATGGATGTGACACTGTTACCTGACACTGCAGTTTTGTGGTTTTAACATTTCCCTTGGCGGTACCTGGGTTTCAAAGCTCAGTTCTAGGACTGTTTCTGGTGCTTTTTTCTCACACAGAAGAATTAGTTCCCAAGCAGGGAGAGATGTGAAAACTGAGATCCTTTGCTCGGTCTGGCATTCCCTGTTGACTTTGCTAGTCAGTTATCTGCTGAGAAAGACTCTGACAAGTTCTCGTGGACTTGGTTGTGGTTTTGAGATATGGTAAACACTCTTTGACAGGATGTTTCTATCAGTCTCTCATTCTCACCAGGTTACAATCTGGTGTTTTGGTGCGAGCTTCTCTTGCTGGAAGTGATTAGAATGGGATATGAACGCCACAGCCATCTGTCTGGCTGGGGAGGTGCATAGGAAAGCAAATCCTGGCAAAGGAGTGACGCATAGTACTGTGCGTAGCAAGGTTTTGAACTACTGCAGGTGGAGATGTGGAGCCCTTTATGAGCTCTGACTCTTGTACTGTTTTTTTCCTTGAAGAGAACCTGGTTGCCTACACTGGCGTAGGAGGCAGGTACCCAAATGTTTGTTAATGTAATGCTGAGAGTACTGATGCCTGTGTCCCTCTCTCTTGGCCTGGCTGCTGTCCCAAACAAATCTGAAAGTTGAATCGGTACCAAAGATGGACCTCAGTGTGAGAATCAACAATCAAGGGTTGTGAATTCTTGTCACTGTTGACCTTGTTTCAGTGTTTGAAGTTGTTGTTGATAGAGACTAATGTTTCTCATCCTTGCTTGGTAACTGTTTCATCTTGTACTTTGTGTTTTCCGTCTTGAAGTCCTTTTGTTCTTTTTCATCTCCCAATCCCTACAGACTATAGGACAGTCTTGGCAGAAAATACTCTCTTGTTAACCAAGGTGGAAGAGTTGCAGTTTTATTGTGTGGGTTTCCCCCCTCCCCTTTTTCTCTGTTTAGAAAAATACGGTCTCACTAGTGCTTTGTTTTCAGGACAGGAAAGATGAGTAGCACCTGTGTGTTGGCCAGCCATTGTCCCTGACGGATATTTGTTTTGACAGCCTGTTGTTGTGTCAGTTACCTCTGACAGGCTGTTCCTCAGAGAGCCTGTAGCCTAAATAAGTATTACTTTGTCAAGTACCAGCACGTGAATTTCTTTTGGTTAACTATGAGCATAACTCAAGGTTTCTTTAATTATTAATTATTTTATCTTGCATTCAATATTCCTCCTGATGAAGAAGCATGGAAAATGTGATTTTTTTGGTTAATGAAAAGTTTGTTTATCTTGCAGTCTTCAAAAGCTTCATAAGTTCCTATATCCTGGTGATACAGTTCAGTGGTTACGGTGGTTCTGCTGGTTTGACATTTGGACTTGATGATCTTTAAAGGTCTCTTCCAACTTTGGTGATTCTATTCCATGATTCCATAAGTCGCAATCCTGCTGCTTTAAAACAGGAATGAGAGATTGGTTAAATCCACTCAAAAGTCACATTTTTGGTCCCTGTGAGCTTGCTACAATCATATTCTGCCTCTGAAAAAATGCTAATTCTATGTTTTTCTGCCACAGCTAGGCAAAGCAGTAAAGTATGTCCTTACATTCTGTTAACATTGATGCACCATGTGTTTTCTCCTTGGCAAGACAGGTGATTTTATGTTTGCCACGCATCTGCTGGTTTTGGCCTTCTCTAGCATTTTGCTAAGCACCTTTTGAACACGTTAATTCGTTGGATACATCTCATTAAGTATTGTGTGTAGGAAAATAAGTTACTGTTGAAGTATGAACATACTTAAACATTTGTGCATTCATTTATAGCAAAAGCAGTTGGTATTTAGTAACGTGGTGTTGCTGATATTTGTAGAAGTCTGTTGCACAAACCGTCTTCCTTGAAGAACAATGCGTGGAACCTTTGTGGTAACAAGGGTATACAACAAAGAGTATACAAGAAAAAAAATCTGAAAGGGAGGAAATAAGTTTGCCATAGTTTCGGGTCAGGAAGAAGTCAGGTGAGCAAACTGTGTTTACTTCAAGCAGGAAATTGGTGACAGCATTGTTCTTGGAAAGAACAGGCAGAGAAATAAGGAACAGAATCAAATCTCACAGAGCTCAACTTACAAGTGGAACAAAAGTTGAAAACGCTAAAGCAAATTGAAATGACATCAATTCTCTTTTCTGTTTGATGGTTTCAGTGCTTTTTTTTTTTTTTTAATGGATTTTCTGTAGAGGTTTTGAAATTGGGAACATTTTTGTTGCTAAGAATTTTGAACTTTATATTGTGCAAGCAATTTTGTTGAAAACATGATACAAAGTTTCATTTACCAATATTTCTTACTAAAAATAAATAAAAAATGTCCACATTTCTGAATTGCAAGTCTTGTATCAGAAGAAAGGGAAAACATACACATTTTGTTATTTTTAGCTTTCTGGTGAAAAGTTAAACATTTTTTACCTCTAATACTATAGAATTGTACGTACATATAGGTACATAGGTGTGCATATGGTTTGCTGAATCTTGTTTGTAAAATAAATCACAAACCTGTACACACCATACCCCCAAATTAAGGAGAAATCTGTAGCATTCATCAGTTAATTGTGCAGGAAGCTTTACACTTGACCTCTGACATTTTGAAATAATAAACTGACTTGTTTTCCGGATGCAAGTCTTCTTACTATAATCACAACCTTGTTCACGTGCTGTGACCTCATGAATTAATCCCCGTTACTGACAATGCCATAAGTCACTCATTACCTGTTGCATAAAGGATGTTAAGAGATAATGCTTTATCATGCTTTCTAGCTATAAAATAGACTGAATTTTCTTGATTCATTAGATGATTTTTCTGAAGTTAATAAGCAAGGTTTTCCTTTCAGTTTTCATATTGGAATGGCTTGCAGTACGTCTTTTGTCTTCTTTCTATTGAAATTTACGAGGAAAATGCTGTAGTATTTGTGCTTCTATAGAAGAAGCTGTACTTTCTCCCCAGGCCGTCAGTTCCGTTATCACTTGATGATTTTTCTGCATATTGATTGTGTATTTCCATGTAAAAAAAAAATCAGTCTAAGTAGTATAATTAATGCTCCTGGATTTTAGTGGTAAAGGTAGTAGTAGTTGCAAATCTAGTGCTTTTAAGCTTAATTATAATTGCTTGCCTGTCTATTTATGTGTGGTGCATCTAGTTTTCTATAAATGCATATATATGTTTAAAAGATTTTCTGGGTAAATTCTGGAATTACACCAGCTATCAGGTAATTCTAGAGCCTGTATTTTCAGGCACCTCTGATCTTCAGTCCCTCACTGTGGTGAAATAATCCAGATCAAAACATGCCAAGGTGTTGAGGATATTTGAAGTACTGAAACAACAAAGCATAGATAGTAGAAAACATGTTTTACTGCTTTACCTGTGAAACAGCTTAGAGGAAAAACTTTGTAATGAGTGAGGCCATTCAGGTCAATACTAGACCCGAATGTGGAAGTCTGGACCTAGATCTCCACATTTGTGGCCATTCTGTCATGCTGGAGTTCTTTTTCTAATGAAGGCCCTTGTTGTTGGGGCAGAAGCTCTGAGCCATGGGGTTTTACGTGCTGTTAATTTTATTCTACACGTTCTTAAGAGACAGCCCGTGGAAGGTGCATTGTATGTCTCTGATATTGGTTTGAGTGCCAGCTAATGCTACTGCTGTTTGGGCTGAATTTGAGCCCGTGACTAGAAGCTCTAACAGATGTGTTACCTGCCCTTTGATTCAAATCTGTAAAAGCCGGTGGAGTTTAGCTAGAAAGATGAATTTTCATGGCCAGTCAGTATAGTTTGTCCTTCTCAGGTAGGACAGGAAGGAACAACAGCCTGTTTGAAAATCAACCAGCCATGCTATCAGCAGGGTTGGGAAAGGCTCTGATGACTGTGGTTCCTGGTTGTTGGACCTTTTTTCCCTGAATGTGTGTTGCTGTATTTAAGAGGTGGTTTTACTTGTTCTAGTTGTAGCAAATTTGAAAGCAGCATGTAAGGGATTTAACGATTACAAAACATTAGTACAAGAATTTCTAACTAAACATGACAAGTAAATGGTAGGAGAAAAGGAGTGAACAAAAACTGTTCCGTACAAAACATTGTCAAAAATTGTTTAAGTAGCATTGGTGATGGTTCAAGCTAATTCAGAAAAGAGTTTTCTGATTTGTTTTGATGTAACCCTTCAAGTCTACCCATTGACGTTACTAAAGGTAATCATTAGATTTATTTTGTTTCCAATGTGTTATTTTGGAAACAGAGTCTTGCCATTTTAGGTTTGTGTCAGTGTTTTTAGCAGCTTCTCACACGTCAGCGTTGTTCTGTTAGTGAAGTGCCACATAGGGAGCGGGAGGTAAGAGGAGCATGAAGCCTTCGAGCTGAAAAATAAACAAAAGCAAATCTTGAAACTGAATTTGGTAATGTTGCTATACTTGTCTGTTTAATAGGGACTCTTTAGTAAGATATTCTGGCACTGTGGTGAGGGAGGAGCAATGCGCTCTGAGGGAGCGCTCTGAGGGAGGGTTGCAGCCTGTGGAGCTCAGGTGGAGCAGGCCGTGCTGACAAGGGTAGCCCTGTCGCTCCCTTCCTCCATGACAGGGAGCGGAAGAGCCCTTCTTCAGCAAAAATTGTTCCTGTCTCCCGATGCCAGATCTGTTGGTTGGTAGCTCTGCAGGCAGTGTGTGTTTCTGGGCCTGTTGGGGCAAAGCTACTGCAAGCTGCTCAGTTTTCCATCCTTCCTTGCCTCCTTCTGAAAAGAAATGGTCTGGCTTCCCAGGTGAGAGAAGTGTCCTCCCTGGGAAGCCAGGCCTGCGAATAGAAAGCAGGACTTGCCCTGTGGAGCAGGGGGGAGGTTAGACTGAGCTGCTGCTTGGCCTCTGGGCTTGTGTCTTTCCATGGAAGAAGTGGGGCCAGGGGTAGGGCGTTACTGTTCAACTTTTGAGGTGAATCAAAGAAAGGAATGGAGGATAAAAATATTGCCTCAGGAATGGCTGCGAGAAGGGGCAGTTTCTTTAACCCTGCTACTGAGACCTCTTTGCTTTGCTGTGCCAAGTCTGTGGCTTATGGAGGCTGAGGGGACAACTGGCCGGGGAAGCGCTGTGTTGTGCTGCTGCGCTCTTCCCTTCCCCGCGCTCGATGGCACGGCTATTTGTGGAGCTGTGCTTTGAAACCGGATAAGGAAGTGATCCGATCAAGCCCTGCAAAAATAGATTATTCTAAAATGGTAACTAATTAATTTTAAAATGCTGTCCCACGAGCACTGTGTTGGCAGTGTTGAGGGGGCGATGTACTGATGCTATGAAGATGTGAATGAGCACCTGAGGCAGAAACTTCTGAAGCTGTTTCCAGTGTGGAAGACTTTGTGTAGTTTCACGGACAAAGTTGGCCTAAATTCTTGCTGTGCCCTTACTCGCCTCTTCAGGGTTAGATGTTAATATAGGCATACTCTTTGAGATAGATCAGTGCAGCTGTTTGTGGAACCATGCTGTATTTAAATCAGTGAAATGTTGCTGTTTAAATTAAAAACCAAAAAAACTAACCAACCCCGCCCCCCCCGCCCCCCGCATGACCACCAGTAACTTACAAAGTAACCTCCGAAATAGCTGTAAAGATTTGGTTTGGTGCTGGGGGGGCTTTTTGCCTCCCACAACTGCCAGCACAGTTGCAGAGATGGCGTGGGTGCAAGCAAGTCTGCAAGGGTAGCAAAAGGATATCATTTAAAGACTTCGCTACTGATATATAATGTGCTGTTTTCTCAGGGTGCTTACTGACATCCAGTCTCCTTAGAGTGTGCATGCTAAGATCTCAGTTTGTTCAAGCTACTATCACAGCTGTCCACCGGTGCTGATCAGTGTTATCTTTACCTGACACTTGTTTCTTCAAAGACTTCCTTGCCTTCTTTGTCGGTAGAAAAGCATACACAGCACTCTGTGTACTGTGTTTAGTCCCTTCTCTTCTAAACAGCTGAAAAAGCAGGGAGTGATTAAATTTTACTGTGGTGGGTTTTGTTGTTTTTTTTTTCCTTGGGAGTGGGAGTGTTTATTTGTTTGTGGGATTTTTGTTTGGTTGTTGTTGTTGTTTTGTTTGTTTGGGTGGTTTTTTGGTTTTTTTCCTCTTAGGTCAGATCTCTTTTGCCCCAGGGTTCAGTGGTAGAAAAGAGAGCGGGGAACATTAAGGACAGAGCATTAAAATCTTGTGCTTGACTGGTTTGGGTAATAGCTAAGTGAACTTAGAAGTGTAGATACGTTTCAACTTAGTGCTCTTAGATTTGGAGGTGTGCAAGACATAAGCTGCTGGAGGTGCCACCTGAGGTTGCAGAGAAAAGTATGTCTCTTCCTCACCTGCTCAGTATGAAGATAAGTGATCATCAAGAGAGCTTAAAGTCTTAGGCCAAATTGACATGTAGATGTTTGTTTGCTACAATGTGTTTTTGAAAGGCTTTAATGCACATTCTCAAATACTTTTTATGACCTCGTTAGGTCATTGCTTGCAGTTGCAGTCTGCTAAACTGTCCTTCAACGTTGCACTTGTATCATTCAACCATAACTAAATTGCACTCTGTACTAGAATAATATGGATTTGACTGTAAAATTAATGCATGTTTTGTGTAGCAGAAAAGTTATGGGGAGGGTCTTAGAAGAGGGGTCAGTTGTAGAGAGGGTCTCATAGAGCATTGGAAAATCATTAACAAAGGAAGAACAAAATAACAATATATGACTTTTCTCAGGTAGGTAGTCAATAAAGGCAGTGGGCAGATGTTATGAGAAGTTAAAAACAATGTTTTATATTTCCACAGTTTTTAGGTTTGGGTTTTTTTGCCCTGAAGATCAAAGAATCAAACTTTTAACCTAAATTTATGTGCTATAATGCTTACCTCGATTTGTTTTGTTGAAGTGGTAGGAAACTGAAAGCCAAACCACAAGGAAATCAGCAATAGTGTGGCCAGCAGGACCAGGGCAGTGATCGTCCCTCTGTGCTCAGCACTGGCGAGGCTGCGTCTCAAATCCTATGCCCAGTTCTGGTTCCCTCGCTACAACACAAACATTGAGGTGCTGGAATGAGTCCAGAGGCAGGCAGTGGAGCTGGTGAAGGCTCTGGAGCACAAGTCCTGTGAGGAGCTGGGGGACTTTAGCCTGGAGAAAAGGAGGCTCGGGGAAGACCTTATCGCTCTCTACACCTACCTGGAAGGAGGATGTAGCAAGATGGGGGTTGGTTTCTTCTCCCAAGTAATAGGTGATAGAATGAGAGGAAATGGCTTTAAATTGTGCCAGGGAAGGTTTAGATAGGAAAATTTCTTCACTGAAAGGGTTGTCAAACACTGAAAAAGGGTGCCTTAGGGCAGTGGTGAGAGCACCGTCCCTGAAAGTGTTACAAAAAGTATGGAGTTGGCACTTGAGGACATGGTCTAGTGGTGGAGTTAGCAGTGTTAGTTTAAAGGTTGAACTTGATCATTTTAGAGGTCTTCTCCAATTTTGAAGATTCTGTGAAAAAAAAAGTGAAGTCAAGGACTATGTTTTTAAAGATGTAGCCGCCAGCCCCAAATCAGCTGCCTTTATATTGGGTTCTTAACATTAGGTGTTGAAAAAGAAAATCGTTTTTGATACAGTACTCCAGTGTGTTTCTGAAAGAACTTATATTTGTAAGAAAGTTCTGTCGGAGTCACTGTTTTTCTGTGTTGGCTGATCCAGCCTATCAGCACCGATGCTATTACTGTAGGAACTACCAAGGAAGTGGTTTTGTGACCACTGATCCTGGATCAGATTTACTATCAGATTATCCCCTAATGTAGCTTCGATCAGGCAGCCAAGCTATCACATTTCCTAAGTTAATAAGAGCATGCAATATATCATTTGCGCTAACCTAATGCCTACTGTGGGAGGAAATACAGTAACTATTTGGCATAAAGCCTTCCAATACAAAATCAACCTGTCAAATCTAAACCGTATTTACTGTCTTGTCAAAGAGTGACCTCAGAGCAGGTATCGGAACAATGACTCAACTCTGTAAATTGTGCTGTTTTCTTTACAGAGGACAGTAATACAGAATTGTTACCTATTAAAAATAATTTACTGGTCAAATTCAGTTAGATTTATTTTTCGTTTCTCTTGCAATCAAAGCTTTATTGTTTTGAAAATACGTTTGTTTGTGGTGGGAGAGAAGTTGCAACTTTCTTTTGGAGACTTTTGATTCGTAAAATATGGCAGAGTAATGACATTAACAGTCATTGCAGACATTTTAATGCCAAATTCATCCGTCCATATGAAAGTTACTTTTCATTTAATGACATTGTTGGGACATGGAATTCAAAGAGAGAGAGCTTTCTTCCTTTGTGTAAATAAGAAAATGAAGTATGTTTTAAGTACACTTAGATAAACCCTTAACGTTTTATGAAGAACCTATTCCATTGGACAGAATCAAATTATTTTAGTGAGCTTCCCTCTCCTACCTTGTTAATTCTTATCTGATACCTCCTTCATAAATTCGGGACTTTATAAGAAGGTGAATGTATTAAACAATTTGGGTTTTTAAGCCAAAATACTACAGCCTGCAATTTATTGGGGTTTTTTTTTCCCATTTACTGTAAAATCCTTATATGCTTTTTATGTAAAGTTCCAAAAGACTTTGGTTATTTAGTATGAGCGCTTCATTTTGCTTTTTCCCCTGTAATGCTCTTCTCAATAGGTTAGGAAAAGATAGATTGTGAGTTCATTAATGGAAAATTATAAGCAAACCAAGTAGTTAATTTACAGATTTATTTCTACATTTGCAATGTATTTCTAGATACATTACTGCTGCTGCAGTTAGAGGTGTTTCTTTTCATCACTGTTGTCAAGGTAGCTCAGCTTTACTTCTGATTTGCACTGTCCACTCTCCTTGGTTCTTGGCATGAGAGTGTGGAAGTTCATTTTTCTCACTCAGCTAGTGTATGGGACCAAAGTGGGGCGAGGTGGCTGGCATAATGTAGTAGCACATATCCTGAACTGCTACTGCTTATCATCAAAATGCTCCATTTTAGCTGTTTCTGACTCAAAGGCAGTCACATTTGTGCCAGTTATTTCATACCTCTTTAATAATTTTTAAAATGTGGGTTTTACTTTTAGGGGAGGTCTTTGTAAAAGGCAAGTAAAACGTTCAGTTTGGTTTGTTCATGTTCCGTTTCCATTTTCTGTGCAAATTACTGTTGAAACCATTGTTCAATTAATTTTAATGAGAAAGAGGAGAAGGGATCTCAGACATGATGCAGTTTTTGTTCAGTGTAAATTGGTGGCCGAAGAGAGAAGACGCTGAAGTTAGTGTCCATACTGGAAGGAAAGATACAGAAATCTGTAGGCATGGGGTCTGTTTTGCAGCAGGGGTTTTTGTGGTGGAGGGAGAGAACATATCGATAAGAAAGAGAGCTTTTGACTGTGCTCTCACAGAACTTTTCATGTTAAACTTTTTAATGAGGAAGCTTAGAAATAACATGTCATTTGTCAAACAGACAAAGACCAATGCTAGGATAGAAGGGAATAAGCCTAATAAGTGTTCAAGATGAATTACTGTATCACGTGTATGATCTATTAATAGGGGAGAAGAAAAGAAATAAATGCAACATCTTAATGACTTCTGTGCTCAGTGGGAATAATCAAGTTGTCAGCTCAAAGTAGTGAGTATGTTGTTTTTATCAGTGTGCTGCATAGAGGATGAGATATTGGTGCTAAACTTAAAGCAAAAAGTACGAAAACTTGAATTTTAATGCCTGATTAAGTTGATTGTTTATCTAGCCCATTAAAATGTCATAGGTGTCTTGCATTAGCTTTGTTAGAATCCAGCCTTGTGGTTGGCTGGGAAGTAGTCTAGACTTAAGAGAACCAGGCATGAAGAAAATTGTAATAGTTGAGTTTTTCCCTGAGCCCATGAAAATTAGGTCATTGTTTAACTATATGTGTAGTTATTTATTTCACGTAATTATGTATAACTGTGAAGCTTTAAAAAAATTAATTAGGAAATCCTGATGTAAAGCAGTCTGTGCTGAAGTATTTTACCAGTGGTGGTCGTGTTGTCTTTTTAAAATCGGGATAATTAATTGAATAAGGTATTCTAGATATTTCCACTTAAGGGTTTTGTTTGTTTGTTTTCTTGCTTGTTTTACGACATGATGATTATGCAATCCGAAATTCAACTACCATTTCTTTTCGACACCCTCACCTTTTTAATTATGGAGAAGCAGGGTTTATTTCTGGTGCTGGGAAGCTCTAGTCTCAACCAGAACACCGTGACACCGGGTGCTGCACAGCTGTGAAAGGATTTCAAAGGACAGGGGAGTTATGCTTGCAGTAGTCCAGGCTCTCTCTGCAGGGAATGCAGAGAGAGAGGTGAAATGATCAAAATAACAGGCTGGTTCTTTGCAGCACCATGCTGAACTAATACATGCAGTGAATTATGCTTTTTCAGCCTCACAGTAATTGAAATAAAAGGATATTAGCTTGGATGAGTTTTGGCTGTATGGATAGATGGGACATATTTCTAATCACATGCAGAAAAATTTGGCAGGTCTTCTATATAGTCTTGCCAAAGTCTATGAGAACCCAGAGCAAACGAAATGAAAAACAGTGTCTAGGTTTCCAGTCAGATTGTGCCAGTATGCACACTCAGAAAAGTAGGCATTAGGAGCAGCCCTGCTGGTCAGCTCAAGAACTTTGTTTTCACCACACTGGGTTTCAGCTGAAGGCAGTGTCCAAGAAACAGCTAAAATTGGAATTGAAGGCAGCTCTCAGGTGGGGGGACAAACCTGTGAGTCATCAGCACAGAGATAGATGGTGGCTGAATTTGTGTTGGCAGGTGCTGGATCTCTGAGCATACGGGAGAAGAGGACTGGTAAAAAAGCTCAGGGATGGAGGTGTACAAAGCTCCTATAGCAACTTTGAAGAAAAATACTACTTGAAGAATGTTTAATGAACAGCTAGCATCTTCATTTGTAGATTCTGTAGTTTTACTTTTGATTTCCACTGAATATCCAATACTAAATCTAAGGCTAGAAAAAATTCAATTCCTCAGAATTTTGCACGTTTTCTCTCTCTCTTTTAAAAAAAGAACTTAGTCCTCTTTAAAAGAGAGCTGGTATGACACAGGCTGTAATGCATTGTTAAACAAATGTAATAAATGTTGGTGCCATTTTTATGTGGCATTATGGCATCAGGATTTTACTGGGTCATTATTGATAATTTGTGGTGTCAAAGATGTAATACCAACGTGATATGCACAAGTGAATTCTGTTTTAAAAAAAAATCCAGATAATGGTTTTTTTGTGTTCTACTTTCTCTGTTTTCTTCCCTCTGAAGCTCAGGCAAAAGCAGTTTAGTTTCACAGCTTGCCTGCACAAGCTGTGATAGATGATGTGTTTGTATTTCTCCGAAATATACATACGGAAAAGATGCAAAGTTCCTTTAAGAGGGTAGAACTAAGTGTTCTCTTTACTGTATCTTTTGAAATCTAAAGGTCATCAGATAAAAAAGAGATTTTTGCATGTTTTTATTGTATTTTTTAAGTACCCTAATGGTTTCAGAGTACAGGAGAGAGGAACTGAGTCTTAAAAAACAGTTTTAAGGTAGTGGTTTATCAGGAGCTCCAGGGAGAGTTTCAGAATATTAGGTGATGCTGACCTAACTGCAGTGTTTGCTCTAAGAACATGGGTTTGTGGTCTTAAGGCTCTCCTCCTTGTCCCCTGAATTTGGGCTTCTGTGGAGAAGGAACATAAGATTTACCAGGAGAAGCTCATCCTTATAAGTTCTTATAAGTTGTCTCCTCCCTGGTAGCTATGTAAGGCTGCGTGGGGCTTGAGCAGTATTTGATGACTCAGGCCAGAATATCCTCCTACCTCTTTATGCCTGTGTTGCTGCTGGTGAGCTGAGAGTCTCTCTGAAGATTGGGAAGGCTGGGGGGTGGCTGGGAGTGTACCAGAGTCCTCTGGGAGCTTAGAATTGCTTGGTGAAGACAGGGATGGTTTGACTGGACATAGCAATGTCAGCTTTGCCAGAGCATTGGCTTCATGAGAAGTTTTATTTTTTACTTTGTTTTGTAAAAATACATATCAGATTGCTACGCTTTTAAGAGAGCTGAAAACTGCAGTGCGGGACCCAAGGGCAGATTGAAGAATGCTGGTAGGCAGTTCTTGTGTGATCGTTGGAGAGGTCATGATAAAGGTTGTTATTAGAATGCAGGAAAAGAGAACGAAGTGCGTAAGTACTAAAACATTCTAGAGATGTTGCTCTTAGTAAAACGTTTGTTTGTTTGTTTGTTTTCTAGTTCGAGCAGTATGTTTTTGACAGCAGTAGCAGAGAGCTGGAAGACTGGTTGATTGACATACTAAAATGGAGTATTTACCAGTGCAGGTAAGACATTCTTTCAAAGCTTTTTTTCAGCTTTGTTTCTCAGTGTTGTTTTGCGGTCCCAGTGCATATAGCTAGATTAATGGTGGTGTTACACAATCGTTTTTCTGAAAACAAAGGCGGTTTAGGAGGTTTCTGTCTTTTCAGTTCACTCTCAGATGCTTTGATGCATCGGCTGTAAAGTAGCACTAAAATGATTGATTTAGGAAAAAAAACCCCAGAAACAAGAAACAAAAGAAGTTGTTTATGTTTTTTTTCCTTCAGACAGACCTTTAAAATATGTTATCCTGTGATCCACTTTGTATTCTGGCCTCAGGAAAGATTGGTTTGGGTAACTAAAGAAGTGGTGAGCTAATGTGGGGACAGCATGGACCAGCTAGGATGTATAGGAGATTTTCCAACTTAGGAAAATAAGTAAACCCTCAGAAGTGTGAAGGAAAGGAAAGGTTTGGCCTTCAGTGTAGGATCGAGTGGCTTTAACTGACATTTTAACTATTGGAGATGTTAAGTCTCAGTGCTCTAAATACTTTTGAACATTGAAATGCTGTTTTGATTATAAACATTAAGTAGGTACCAAAAGTTTAGAACCCCCCTGTTCTAACTTGTGTATTAGGGTATTGTAATTTATTATCAGACCTTCTGATACGGGTTTATATGCTACATTAAACTCTGTTTCTTATGTAGAGAGCTCCTACTGAAGGATTATTGAGTTTCTTACATGCAGTTTAATGGCTTGCTTTCCAAATGCTAATGATGTGCTTTAAAATACAACAGTAAACTCATTAAGTATTAAAATGAGTTGTGGACTTTTGATGTAGTTGAAGTTTGTGAAGTGCAGCTGTAAATTTGACAGGAGTCTATACAATAAATACCTCCACACGAGTTTAATTTTTTTTTGTTGGCTTTTGTGTGATTAGTGTCCAACCTTAAGATGTTGTCCGAGTTGAGTTTCTCCTTTAAAATATTTATTCCCTCCATAACACTTTCTATTACGTAGTTCACAGAACTATAACTGTTCTGTACTAACTGTTTTCCTTTGCACTGAGATGAAAGACTTTGGCAGAAAAGTAGTTATGTGGTTTATGTCAGCCCAGGGCAGTGAATGTTCCCCTTCTTCCAGTTTAAGGTGCACGTGGAACAAGCCGATGCTGAGCAAAGAAAAAGCTACTCCCAGTGGTCAGCTGGGTACCTGCGGCAGCACGCAGCGCTGCTTGCTGGATGTGCTGTTCTGTGAACTGTGCCACAGTGCTTCTTACTGGTTTTGCAGTTGTTACTGGAACAAGGCATAGATGCTGTTTTTACAAATACTATTGGTGGTTGAGCAAGAGCTGTGTTACTGGATTAAAATGCACAGTGTTGTGTCATGCAGGCCTGTGGTTGCTAGGCCCTGTGCTCAGTCTGCAGGGAAAAATTGCCTGCCAGGCAATTTTTAATGGACCGGCTGGGAGTGCTAAGTAAACTGGATAGAGAAGGGAGGGAGTGGCCCCAGCTAGAGCCATATTATACACAATAGGAGTACCACAAGGTCACTGGACAGCCCTTTTGCCACTCATGCAAGATGTGGCTCTCTTAAATTTTTTTGTTGAATTAACTCATTCATAAAATGGACCTTTGAGCTTATCTAATTGGACTAGTTCTGGATGGGTTTTCCTGCTGGGGACTTGAGGAACCCTGGCCGTGGCCCAACAACAACTACAGGAACAGTCTTCCCTTCTCTTAGTGAAGGCAAACTCTTCAGGGAGTTAGCGCCGCTCATTGTGCCAGGAAGTCAGGGCCTTGCGATGCCGTCCTCTCTTGAGAATGTAGGTTCATCAAAATGCAAGCTGGGTGAGACTGCCCCATGGCACCCTTACTTTATCCTTTTGCTTTTCCTTGAGTGCTTTAAAGTGGCTTTCTTCTGAGGTACTGGACAGTTTCATGCACAGCCCACAGGGCTTGTTGCCCAGCAGCCAAGGGTCACAGTGGGTCTAGGATCTCTGGGTGTCTGCTCCGTGGCAGGCCAGGTTTTTATTTGCAGGAGATACACTTGCATTTTGGTAGGTGATGCCCATGTGATAATGCAGTATTGCAGCCCCAGAGACTTAGAGGGCAGAAGTTCTTGATTCTAGCTTTAAAGACCACAGAGGACATCCCTACACAATACTACGGGCAAAGCAGTGGAAGAGGGAATTGCTGCAAATCCCTGTAGGTTGTTGGTGCCAGTCTTAACACTACAAACTGTAGCAAAACTTGTGGCATCATTCAATTAATCTCTTGAAGTCCTTTGACTGAAATTCGAATGATGACAAGATTTTTTTAGACAAGCTGGGTTAATAACATCATCTAGATGCTGTAGTTTTGATCTTGCAGTAAGGGCTCTTGATCCGAGTTCTTCATGTTGTCCTAATACAGCAAAATTCCTCTTCCCCTGTCCCCTGTTACGTCAGTAACGCGCCGTTCCCGTGTTTTTGTCAAGTGCGTTCAGAGTCCCTGTACTGGCTGTTAAACCAAGGTCAGAATTAACATCTTGTTTATAGTTTAAAATCTACACCTGTCTTACAGTGCTTGAAGCCTTTCAGCTCCTCTAGAGTGAGTACAGAAAGGGAGTTCTTACTTTGAGTCATATTCTAAGACAATTTAGTTGGTAGGCTAGAGGTTGTGCCCCTAAAGGTAACTCTGCTTTCAGCTGACTAATACCTGCTGCAGTGATGACTTTTTTTGCCAGCTACTCTGTTTCAATCTCAGTACTGCCTGCTACTTCACAAACACCCAAAAGCACGTTCAAAATTTTAGAAACAAAAAAATCCCATAATCCATTCAGGCTCCAGACAATGTCTACTGCTTCTATGTCAGAGCCAGAAAAATTGACTAATGTGCATGAAGTACAGCCTGCTCAAGGTTTTTTTTATTTGCTTAGTCCTCAAACCAGGCAGTGCTTGCAGAAACTGGGAAGTTTGAAGACAAGTGTTTGCAGGAAGTGTAGTTTGTTTTATTAATCTAGCTCATAGTGTTGAAGGAAAACCAGCAGAACTTAGTAAAATCTGTAGGATTTTAATTTAGGTATCAGCAGGCAGTTGTAAATTAGCAGGAACTTGCTAGTCTGTGGCTGTGAAGATGACAGTAAGAATTAACACTTTACTAAAAAAAAAATTGACTTAACTCCTTAATTCCTGCCTTCCCCTGGAATCTCTCTGTCTAAAGCCCTACATGACCTCATCAGACACTTTCTCTTTACTGTTTCGCTGCACTGTAATTCAGCTGTTCCTGTCCTCACGCCAGAGTTGAGGTGCTGCTGCCTGCACGGTCATTCTGCACCAACAAGGGTGGGAGTAGCCCATGCTCTTTTTCTCCTTGTCGAAGAGTATTTTTCCCTTTCCAGCCAAGAACCAGAGTGGAGCTGCAGTATGTAGGTATCAGTAAGTGCCAGGATTGTATTATGCTGACGATGTGTTGTGATGCTTCTGTGATAACATTTGATTCCTTCACAAGAAAGGTAGAAGTTACTGTGAGCTGGATTTGGTACATCTTATATTCTTGTTTACCTCAGGGTCTGCATATTTAAGGAAGCTGTGCAAAAAACTGTGTAAGCATTGTCCTTTTTAGGACCAGATGGGCATTATCCCCAGCTTGTGTTCTAAATATTTTGTTTTCTCTTTGTTTTCAGTAACTAAGGTGCTGACAAATTTTGACTTCTTCATCCTCATAAACATGAGTGAAGTTCAGGCTATGGTAGAATTCTCCGTGGAGCTCCACAAATTCTTCAACGTTGATTTGTTTCAAAGAGGGTAGGTAGTGTGTTCTTTCAAACTTTACTGCATTGCATGGCTGATGTTGGAAAGACCTTAATGGGTACTCTGTCATGCAGTGTTGCTTCGTGTGTTACTGACTATTTTTATAGCGATTTGAATTTTTTTTATCCTGTATTGGAAAGTCATATTCTTTCCAGGATTTAAAATTAAATATTCAAATAATTTTTCTTTAAAGCTAAGTTGTAATACAATATTTTTGTCTAATTGGAGATGAGGGGAAACCTGTAGATATGGAGAGTACATTATATTTTTACCCAGATCTTTATCCTCGCATGTCTTAATTTCTGTAATCCCTTTTGTTTGAAATATAATAGGTGTTTCTCTTCAATATTTTAAAAATGGTCTTGCCCCAATTGACCTACTCGTTTATCAGTTTGGCAGTGGAGAATTTTTAGGGAAAATTGTAATTTCACTCTTCATTGGAAGAGAAGGATTAAGGAAGTCTTAAGAGGTCTGGGAAAACACTGAGAATATTCTAATTACTTCAACAAAAAAGCACAATCTTTTGAACTGTAGCCTTTTTTAATGTCTGAAATCAGTGGGGAAGGAGAGGGTAGAACATGGCAGCACATTTACTCTCTGTTAGAGAACCTGAAGTGAAGAAAGTGTTTTGGTTGTCCTAACCTTACAATTCACATGGTTCCTCAGAAAGGTAATTGAGAAGCAAAGCGCAGCAATGTAATTACCAGTGCTTTACTTGGCATGTTTCTTTTTAGCTTACTCTTGTGGAAAGCTAAAAAGTAGTAAATTCACAGGGCGCGTTCAGAGAGGTGGAATGCTGACATAATGAGAAAAGTGACGTGAGGAGATACGACTTCTCTGGTTTCAAGCTGAACCTTTAACTCTGGGCACGTTCCCTTTGAAATTAATGTCGGGAAGAAGAGAGAACTTCCAGAATAGTTTGACAGCCCGAGAAATGTGACTTTTGCGATAAATTCAATTTGGGTAGGTTCCATTATTTTTCTAGGGAACTGTCTTTGTATTTATTTGAGACAGGATGTAATACTTCTGTAGCCGAAGGAGTTCTTGGATAATAGATTGAATGAGCAGAAAAGGAAATCTTTAGTTTCGTTGTTAGCCTCCTATTTTTGAGCTACCACTGTGTTTAGCATAGTTTGTCTCACCAAAATCAAGTACAGACTTGATTGTATTGTGTGCATTCAAGCCTACCCAGCGTGGCATGCTCGTCTCACGGTGTTAGAAACATCATGACCTTCTGAATTGTGTAGAATAAAATGCTGGCTATTGCAAGTAATCACATCGGGTTCCTTCTTAAAACTTAGTAGATTTTTATCCAAAGTATTTGCTTGCGGAGTGAGTTCAGATTCTCGCTCATTTGATTACCGGAGATGTTATCATTTCCAGCCTAAATTTCCTTCTGATCAGTTTTAGTTGTTTTTCTTTACAGCTTTGTCTTATGTTTTGAATCACTCTATCAGTCTGACAGTTCACCCTTATGTATTTAGATGTTTAGATTTTTGTCCCTTTTATTAAATATGAACCGACTTGAATTTGGTCATTGGAATTTGTGGAATATCCTCCACCCCCCTTCCCTTTCGGTAGAGTCCACATCCCCCAATAGCCAGTCAAACCCATTTTACTCTCTTCCTGCTTTTATAGCTATTTGAAGAAATCTGCCAGCTCTTGCATCCAACTGCATCATATTTTCTTGGATCTGCATCTGTAGTGGCACTACAATTGCCAGAAGCACTTATGACTGTGTTTACACTAACAATCAAATTTGGTATTTAAGGAATGAATTACTAAAAGCAGTGTTGATGTCCCTACATCTGTGTGGTTCCAGGGTTACTTCAGATTAGATTTTAACCTCATCTTCTGGACCAGATGTTTTGTATCATGAGTGTCATTTGAAGTTGTTTGTATCAGTAGTTGGTTCAGACCTTTTTGTGCCCCCAGGGATTGAAGTGCATTTTGTGACAGGTAGATCAGAGTAGTTTAGCTTCCTCAGGAAACATCCAGGTTCTATGACTGGAAAGCTCTCAGTGAACTGAACCAGCATGCAGCAAACTGGGGTCATTGGGGAAAGTGCCTCAAAAGCACTCTGCTGATCTAAACTGATCTAAATAGTGCAGACTGAGCCAAAATTTCTCATAGTATTTCACTCAAGATCGTATTTATCTGTAGGGTTACAACCATATTATTCTCCTAAGTGACCTTCTAAAGCAGAGTATTTTCTCTACTTTTAGATAACTGTTATTATTCCAAGAAGGGGTAACAGACAATGCAGACACTTCATTATAATAGAATATTTGTCTTATGTGTCTAATACAGCTGTTTTGTTATGTTTTCTTGTAACTGTGACATTTGCTTTAAACCCAACTTGTTCCAGATTGCTCCACTGGTTTATTTTTATTTGTTATTACATTCAAATAAGGCTTCACACAATTTGTCTTTTGAACTAGTGAGATGTGATAATAGGAATTTTTGCCCAAACAGTGATTGATGTGTGGCTATTGTGTGACAAAATGAATTAAAGAAATGTATTTGTTTGGGACCTGTGAAAACGATAGTCTGAGATAGTGAGGTTTCAGGCTGTTTTGTCATCTTAGCTCATAAAAGTTCCAGTAAGGTGTGGGCTCTGTAGTACTGACCTTCTATAAAGACAAAGGAAACATAACATAGCTTGACTGCAGAAGTGGAGAATGAGTTGAGTGGAAAATCGGTTGGATGATTGGGCTCAAAGAGTTGTGGTCAGTGGTGCAAAGTCCAGCTTAAAGCTGGTGACCAGTGGCACCTCTCATGGACTGATCCTGGGTCAGTAGTCTCAGCAAGCTTTGCATAGAATCATAGGATGACTGGGGTTGGAAGGGGCGTTAAAGATCATCTAGTACCAATCCTATCAGTAGCTGGTGCCATGGGGGAGGCACCTTCCATTAGGCCAGGTTAGAGCCCCATCCAACCTGGCTTTGAGCACTTCCAGGGATGGGGTAGTTACAGCTTCTCTTGGGCAGCCTGTTGCAACGCCTTACTACCCTCTGAGTAAAAGAATTTCTTCCTAATATCTCATCTAATCCTACCCTTCTTCAGCTTAAAGCTGTTCAAGTTCAAAGACTTTGCTGTAAGAACAGGTTGCCACTCAATTTTCTGCTATGGACTGTGGGTGCTCTCCCTCTCATTTACATACATGTTTTGTATGTGTCATACATATGTGTCCTGGACTGAGGCATAAATGTGTTGAGACTGATTCCAAACGACTGGTTACTGAGAGTGCCACAGTACTTTGTAGTGCTCAGTTGAAGTTCCCGTGTTCCACCATGGGATGATGGATCCTGATGTCTACCTTGGGACAGTTACACCTTTTCTGTGGGTGGGGAGAAGAGTTTCCTGGTAACCCTCGCTTGTGAGAAGATGAGTTTTTCATTTCCCTGGAGCTGTGTATTGCTTTTTCACCTGTAAATGGCAAATCTAACGAACTAAAAAGACTCAGCTAGTGGTTTGTAGTTTAGCATAGTGCACATATTGCTGCAAGATCTGCTTTGAAAACAGCTTTCATCTACATTTTCCCCATCTCTGTGCATTCTTATAATCCCAGTGTTAAGTTCTTACTTTGTCACTAATCTTTTGTTACTTTGTCAGTAGTATGCATGCACACACAACTGGCCAAAGCTGGATTTAGAATACTTTTAATAGTAATGTCTCTGTGTTTTGTCTCTTTTTTTTTGGTAGCATTTTTCTTTGTAAGGTATAATACCTGCAGTTTCATTGTGAGTTTCAGAAAAAGAACTTCTTAATGTTTATTTTGGTGAAGTGTAAATTTGTTGTTAAGTAAGCTATGAGGAGAGGAATTAAAATAAAGTATTAACAGTAGCTCTTTATTGCAGATTTACTGTGTCTCAGTATGTCTTAGTTTGCTATTATTTGACTTTGTTTTGGGTTAAAAGATTCTTATAAAACCACATGAAGAGCTTACATCAGTAATGTAAGTCTTCCACACTTCTTTAAAGTGTTTTTGCTTTTAACTATTGGGTAACAGATGGAAGAATAATACTAAATACCTTCCACAGGAGAGACTTTGGCAGGTTCTAACCTAAAACATATTTTTGGAGATGTATCTTATCTGAAAGGTTATTGGTAAGATTGCAGTAGCATAAGTTGCTTGTGAACCTAAATCCTATTAAAAGCCAAAGGAATTTAAGCTTCAGAGACTACTGAAAATTTACCCTTATGATATTCTTCTGTTCTGTAGATTTATGTTTTTCCGTGTGTAGATACTTACTGATGTCTGAGCAGCATTGACATTTTATGCTTCCATGCATGTGGTTGTGTAATGTAGCTTAAAAGAAAATAACACTGAATCACTGAAATTTAACAAATCTTATTATGATTACACATTAATGTCATGAGAAATAATGCAATATATGAAAAGTTGAATTGTCTTCTGGATCCAGTGAGTTGTCTACATTAATTTTAAAATTTTTAACAGGAAATTAAAATTCAAAACATACGCTTCCCGTAGGACCACTTTTCTTCCTCCTGGCTGTATCAGGAATGAAAAAGTTTTGTCCTTAAGTGAAGAAGTAGCCCTTGGTAATGGTTTGTGTTGCTAAATGTGATCCAGTAACCAACTCTTGATGGACAAGGAACATTCAAGTTCACCTGTTTGGTTTTCTTTTTAATTCATACAGCTCAAACATACTTTTACTTTCAAACTACATTTCTGTATGACATATTTTTCTGGAAATAAGTGTTGTGAATTGCCTTCTGACAGGATAGCTTATCTTTTGAAGTATTGTTCTGTGATCTTTACTTAATGTAATGCATCTTTACAAAGAGAGAAGAAAGCTGTCAAATTTGTCTAACAGTTGTAAGATGAGCTCTGTTCTTCAGCTTATGGTTTTACAGTAACACAGATAGCAATTATACAGGTTTAGGATTTGGAGGGCTAGGCTGTAAACTCAAGGGAGTAGTCTGTCTAGGAAAAATAATGCAAATATTTTTGGTCTTTGGGGTTTTTCTGTTGTTGTTTTGTTGTTTGTTTGCTTTGTTTTTTTTAAAGTGGATCAGTTTCTGATTCCAGTTCATCAGTGCATGCACACACACAGGTCCTGCTTGCTCTGAGGCAAGAAAGGGTAAAACTGGGAATGAGCAGTGGGGAAGTCTTATTTTAAATTGGCATTGCTTCAGAAGTTGAAAGTGGGTATCATCAATTATGCTATTAGCCCATCTGATGTGGGATGTCCGAGACACCAATGACATGGTCCGGTCCCAAAGAGCAGTAACAATTTAAAAGATAGAATCTTGTCTTCTAAAATGAAAAGTCTTACATTTGCGGAAGATAGGGTTTAGAAAAGTAAATGGAAAACTGAGCACTGTTTCCTTTGAGTTAGCTGAGAAATTAAGGGTTTTTGAAGCACACTAATGAGTGGAATTGAAGACATGGGGAGGTTGTTCTGCTTGGCTTCTTCGGTTATCCGAAGTGCAGTGCCTGTATTCGGAGACTTCCAGCCACACAGGAAAGCTTGTCCAGGGGTCACCCAGAGCCACTGTAAATTGGACTATGGTTTTTGAATCCTCCTCCCTGCTCTTCTCCATGGTAATTCCTAGAAGACTATGCTCCAGCTTAAGAAACTAAATGAGATCCTGATGCTGCATTTTTTAGCTACATATTCTGACCCATAAAGATGACTGTACAGGTGCTTATTTCTTCAATCATTATTCATAGAGGTATAGCTCAGTGTTGGTAGTTGTAGTTGTCCTGGGGGTGTGTTTTTTTCCTGCATCTCCCTATATTCCAAAAATATTACTTCAGTGTTTTGTAATGTTCATGGGTATTTATTGCATCTTCTAGACTTCTCGGATATGGGGTACAAATTTCAAATCACCTGAATTTTATTCAGATTTTAGCTCTTACACTTAAGTAGTACTTTTGGACCTTTTAAAAATAACTTTTTCAATTGAAATTACTATTTTGCAATGGAAAACATTTTCTCAACTCAGAATTAAAGCTATCTGATGGCATCCCATCTCCTCCAGGCATTCAATTTGGCAAAATTCCATTTTCTACGAACAAAAAGATGAAGAGCTCAGATGCCTAGTTATGCCATCTTGCTGCCTTTCTGGACCCGACAGTGCTGTGGTAGGCACAGCTCTTTGTGTGACAATGATATGGCATAATTTGCCATCCTTTGAGACTGCTTTTGGGGAGTCTATGGAATTCCTTCTTTCGTTATGCAGTTGAAGAAATAAGGGTCTTGTGTATGTAAGACCAGGTACCATTTCACACTGCAAAGTAAATATTGTTCCTCAGCATGCCTTGCCATGAAGTCTGTCAGCAGGAACATGATCAATGAGTTTAGTTTAGTGAGGGAGTAAATGACAGTGTAAGGCGGAAATGAGTATAAAAGGATTTTGTCTGGAGAACCATTCTTTTATTCTATAGAACATAAAGCTATCAGCTGTGTATAATATGAAGGTGAAATGGGCATAGGTGTTAGTTGAAGGGATCACAAGAATGAGTTCTTGAGTATGCACTTTTTCTAAATCGAGTTGTACTGAGTTCAGTGTTCTGGAGCTGGTGCTGGAGTGTGACAGCAGTAACAGTTTTAACTTTGCATTGAATACATACTTAGTCACTAGAATTGCTACTTTTGAGATTCTTTCAAGTGTTAGCGCCCTTTTGTGCAGAAGCTCGTAGCTTGTGCATAGTTCTTACAGTTCGGACCTGATGCTGTGAAATGGTAGCAAAACCCAGAAAAATCTGTCCTTCATAAGTGTTTTGCCTTATTTGTGTGTGTTTGGTTAATACACATAATAGTTACAGCAGAAATATGATTCTTTAAGTTAGTTTACCGTCCATAGCTGTCTGAGGGAAGGGAAAGAGAAAGATGCTCGTCCTGTGTTTCAAAGTCTTGACTGCCTTATGATACAGCAGAAGTTCCTGGTATGGTGTCTTTTTGTGCCTCTTTTGCTGCACATACGAGCTAATGACACCTTTATGTGTACCTCTGTCTGTAATCACAAACAACACTTCACTGGATCGTCACATACTGCAGAGAGAATGTGGCTTGGTTGGAATAAGGAACCAGGCTAAGTCCCACCACCAAATGCAAACTCAGACTTGCTGCCTCCACTTCAGTCAGGTGCTTGCTTCAAAATCTCTTCCTCTTTTACTTCTCATACCTCCTGCCAATTACTGTACTCCATATAAAGTAACTAATCAGATTTTTTAATATTTTTTAACCTTATTTCACCCCAATGCACTTGTTCTCCCTTTCCCAGATTCTGACTCCACTGGCCAAGGGGGAAGAAGCTTAAAATACTTCCAAATACTTAGAGGCCCTTTAGACTGGACCATCGTGTTCATACTTATCCATACATAACTTCATTTGTTGATTTCCAAAGTTTTAAAATTGCTTGAAAAAATTGTCTCATATTTTCTCCAAAAATATGATGAATACCTTAGATTAAGTGATCAAGACCTCTGCTGCTAATCATTTTCTATGTTCATGTGTTTTTACTGCGAGAAGTAGCATTCAAGCTATTGGAGGTGATCAGACTGGGGAGAGGAAAAAAAAGGTGTGTTTTTCACTTGTGCATGTTTCTTTGATGTCCATGGTTGTGCCCAAGCACTGGGGGTTTTCTTGGTGGGGGGAGAGAGTAAGAGAGTATACCCAGCATGGCCCACTGTTGATGCCATGAGCCCAAATCTGGTGTGAAACAGCATTCTCATCTATGCATTTATAGTTGGCCTGAGCATGTATCTGCCAAAAGGTGTGATATGCATGGTCTGCTCCTGCAGTCAGATCAGGAAGATGGGCTTGCTTTTGACAGCGGTGTAGTCAGGGAGTGGGTTAAGCAGGCAGGAACACAGGACGAATGGTGTAGATCTTACACATATGGAGATCTGTTGGAGAGCAGCTGCCTGAGCAGGGTGATCCTGCTTCTGGTGCTTCCTGTGCGCCTGCAGTCATGCTGTTTTACCTTATGGTTGGTCAGCTCAACATGGTAAACCAGCAGGAAAAAAATGGCAAAACCAGAATCATTTTGGGTTATATTGTTTTGGTCTCCCTGGTCCACATCAGCATCAGATATTGTCAGTGGTGGTGCAAAAGGAGTATAAAGTACAGAAGAGGAATGAGGTGCCTATTTCTGTCACCAGCTAGTCTTTGGGTTGGTTTAACTGTAATCCTGGACTGCATCTTGAGAGAAATGTCCATAAAAGTTCCAGTCTCCGTGTCAGGAAGATGTCTCTGGAAAGGGAGAGGCCATTATGTCAGTATGATCTGTTGAGTGACAGCAGCCCAGAGATTAGAATGCTTTGAAACAAAACCTCTGTTTGAACTTCTGCATTCATCTCAGCTGGCATCCCTGCCCGTAGGATACAGAGTTATGACAGACGTCAGGTATGTCAATTCTCATTTCCCTAAGCCCTCGTGTGGAGATACAGAGCTCTCCTGACGATGCCAGTTTGCCATTTCCACCTCCCTTGCTGCTGGCAGCTTCGTGCTGCTGCCGTGCCCTGCCCCATGGGCTGTGCTGGCTGAGCTGCTGCAGCTGGATCCGACCAGTGTTCAGAACTGCTCTGCAAGTGGTGCCTTGGTGTAATTGAGAAAGGTGTCAAATGTCTTGCAGGGGTAAGAGTTGAGTGCCTGGGAGGACAGCAGAGAGGAAAAGGGGAAAACAAAATTCCTTACACTTCATTTCTTGCAGAAGTCCTTATATTGTAAAAGTACAGTCTAAATTTCAAGACATTATTCTTGACATTCCCTTACTATAAGGAAGGATAGGGTTTTCCAGCTTGCTTGACTGACACAGAGAAGGAATCAGATTACTGCAGAAGACAGAGAGATCCAGCTCTGGTACGTGCCAGAGAAAGAGCCCCTAATCACCTCCAGAATGCCAAGTCCCTTTCTGTAGGTCAGTTCTGAAAGGGGGAAGGAGGAGATGATAGGAAGGCATCCAGAGCAGCAGAAATTCTCAGCTTCCAAATCTGCAAGGAGAACTTGGATTCCTCTTCAGTAGATTTTGCAGATCCCAACTTACAGGGAGCACTGGTGGGAGGTCAGGCTCTTAAGGGGAACAAAATAAGTTAGATACTCAGGTGCATGGAAAGTTTGAGGCTCCTCAGTGTATGTAGAAAGTAAATCATACAATCACCTTGATGATCATCTCTGCACTTCAGTCATATTACTATGGTTAGTGCTTCTTCTATGGAGTTTTTCTCTTTTCCTGATCATATTCTTCTCAGTTTTCATCTCATTGTACTTTTGCATGCCATCCTTTCAGCAATTTGTTTCCTACCTTTCGTGAATACATTCCTGCATAAAATCGATTTCAAAATATTTTGGATATCTTTTTGGAGGTTTTCTACAGTGCTTGTTACAGTTTTCTCAAAACAAAAGCCTTTGAAAAATGTAGACTTTTTTTTTGCTTGCTTAATTTTTTTTTAACTTGTTGAACAGGTTCAGCAGGCACTGTGTGTCTTCAGGGTATCCAGCTTGTGGAACTTGGCAAGAGAAAAAGGGATTTGACTACTTAGTCTGTTTGTTCCCCTGTAATTTGTTTCATTTATTTAAACTGGCATCAGTAGTTTAATTCTTGTGAGTGTACTGGATAGAGGAGATCTTGGGAGATGGAAGATACTTTTGCTGTAGGAGGTGGCTCTATCGTGGCAAAATGTCTGTTTAAGAACAGTAACTTTTTTATGAAGGAGAAAGAAGTGGAGTTCTTGCTTTCCGGTCTTGAATGCTCGCTTTACTCTTGGACATTCATAAGCTTTTAGGATCATCGTAATTTAGAGAAACAGGTCTTGACTTATGCTGCTAACTTTCTCATTACTTGCTTGTGACATCATTCTGGTAATATTCTCTGAGATTATTTTTTAAGATTTATGTTAATAATAAATGCATAAATAGAGTGTGCAGTCAGCAGTTCTGCTTCTCAGTGTTTTTGGAGGTGAAACTCTTGAAGTTGAGGAAAAAAATAATTTACTGGAAGTGGCAGTACAATCTCATATTATTTCTGAGCGTGGAGCCCCACCACTAGCTCAGCCTGTCCTAAGCCCATGTCATGTCACTGAAGGGAACACTTTCTCCCCTGGCTGTGCAATCCTGTCTTCTGTAATAGCCCCTACTGGATTCTTTTTTTCCCCTTTCCAGGTGGATGAGCATGTTGGTTTGTTTTACCATACAGCTGATGGAACATCAAAACTTTTTTTAGGAGGGACAAAAATATGTAAAAGAGATTTTGGTCTGCAAAATGCTTCTACCTGTGGCAGTACTGGCTTAAGCTGATTTAAACAAATCATGAAAATGTGCCTTGCTTGAAGGAAAAAAGATAGATGCTTCTAATTCTGAGAGATTACTTTTCTTTCTTAGTGTCCTAATAACATCTCAGAGCCGTATGTTACACTTGAAGCTACAGTGTTTTAATTAAAAAAATTAAATGACAGGCGCTAATGGGACTTTCATGAATGACACAGCTTAGTACAGGGGAAAAGATGAAGGTGTTGGGAAGGGATGAAAGTGATGACCTACCTTTCTTTGATGCCTCTTACATAAGATATGGTAGTTCACATGGGCTCTTTTGTCATGATTTTTTGCAACAGTTTTCTTTGTGGTACCTGGTTTTCCATCGCTGGTTAAATATGTGATCTGTTTGCTATTCTAACAGAGATTGCCTGTCATTAAAATAAGGTGCAAAGTGAATTGTAAGACTTGTATACTTGTTTACTGACAGATGAGAGGAACAGAATTGCACAGCTGCAAAACTTATAAAATTTGAAGGACTTGTGAATGCCAGAAAAGGAGTTGTCTTCTGGTCTCCCATCTGTTGTGTTTGCTAAATTTTGATTTCAAAATTAACATGATATGATATGTCTTAGTAAAAACTGATGCCTGTTTGCAAGGGATGAAGCTCGAGAGATTGTGACCCAGGATACCAGGAAAACCTAACATCCCATACTTTTCTCCCCAGGAAACTGAAAAGTTCCAAGCCACAAAGTGGTTTAACAAATGTGATGTATCATCTGCAAGGCTAATATGCTGAATCAAAAAGTCAGATGAAAAATACTTTCAAGCTAAATAAATAGAGTTGAAAAGTTGTTATAAGAGAAAATGGGAAATCATTATTCCTGAAGATAAGCTTTATGGGACTGCTGTACTTTAAAGATGTAAGGAAATTTAGTATGATTTCTTTCTTTTTCTTTTCAGTAAGAACAGGAAATAGGAACTAAAATTATAGATATAGACTAAGATAAGATGTATTTGATCAAATAATAACTCATCTAGTACTGCATGTTTATGTGTCTCTTTAAAAAAGCAGTACTTATTTGAGACCGTTCCCCTTTCAAGTTTTTTAATAGATGTTCATAACCATTGCAGGAATTCTGCCTGAGTGTGTCTTGTGGAAAGAACGTGGAGAAAAGGTTTTTGTAATAATAAGGCAAAATCTCCAGCTGCATTTACTTTCCCCTTTCTCCTGTTTTACGTATTTAATCCTGTTTCATAACAAGCTGCTGTGACTTAGTTGAGGTATTAGTCTCCCAAATAGCTCTCATCAAACTTTTGGTCTAATTACTGTTTTGTTTATATATAAGACTAATTTTCAGAAATAATGTGTGCTCTAGACATGTGAGGTACTTCAAAAAAGTAATTAACTTGCAAGGAAACTTTCTTTCAAATAAATGAGAACCTCTTATCTATTTCCTGTCAGTTTGCCCATTGTGTTATTCATCTTAATAAAAGTCAGCTGGGAAATACATGGATTTTTAATTGAAGGAATTGATAAAAGATTTTAAACATTGTCTTTTGGGCATGATAGTTTTCCTGCTGCTCAAGTATCTGAATTAGAGTGTCTCAGATAAATCCCATAATTATAGCCGAGTGTAATCTCATATTGGTCCATATCAGAAGTACTTATTACAAAGTGATTGCAAGATAAGAATCGTTTCGTGCGTTCTATACTTGTGTTAAATAATTCCCTGTCTAGATAAGCCCTGTAACTAGTTTGGTGTCCATTTGGTATTCTGTGGGCCTCAACTGGGCTTGGTAGGATTAAATTTTTATAGATGACTGTGCATGTCTCCTGGTGAGGAACAAGGCTAACCAATTCTATTTTTAATTTGGCACTTCAACATTTTACTGCCTGTGCTTTATTCTGTCTTTCTATGTTCTCTTACTTCTGTTCCATTGCACCTTATTTTACTTCTGTTCTGATTTTCCTCTTTGCCTGGATTGCCTTTTTACAGAATGCTTATGAGGTTACAAAAAAAAAATCTGGCAAATTTGTGGTAATGTGTAAGATAGAGTATTTGTGTTCCACAATCATATGAAATGCTTTAAACATGACAGGTGTACTCAGATTGCCTAGAAAAGGATGTTGGCATTTGTCAGTATTGGCTTGTGACCACGTGAAATGCTAAATGTCTTTACTGCTTTTAAAGTTTTTTTTGTAAATCCATGAATGAATTAGGGACGTAGGGTCTCTGCAGTAGCAAAGGGCTTATCTTGTAGAACAGAGTGGTGTTGAACAGAAATAAAGGAAGGTTTTTTCTCATTGTTGGATCCTTTCAGTATTTTGCTGACTCAACCTCTCACTGCAGTGGGAGTTTCTGTTAGTGCCTGTTTGCTTCCATGGGAAGAGGTGTGATCTGTAGAAAACACAGCTCTGCCAGGGTCACAGTCTGGCACTGCCTCCATGGAATCGCTGCCCCCAGAGCTGCCTGTTCCTCTGGAGACTCACTCCTCTGTCTGTTGTCCTTGCAGTTCCTCATTTCAGTGCCACATTCCGTATTTGCAAAGCAGCGCTTCAACTCCAGCTCCGTTTTCCTCCTGCACCAAACGAATCTTGCTTGCCCGAGCCACAGCTCACCTTGGAAAAAGGAGAAGTCTTAGTGGCAGTCTGCAGTGGAGGTTGTGTTTTCAGTAGGGCCCTGCATTCAGTAGCTCCCTGAGGTTTTGCATATACAGAGTCACAGCTGTTCTTCCATTTGGTTAACTGATAAATTTAGAGTCTGCCCTGCAGGTGACCCAATGTGCATGTGAGTTTTACAGTTCACGACGTTCAGTGCTTGCTCTTGTTAATGTGACTGAGCGCATTTAAGTGTGCAGTGAGTGCAGTGGGATTTAGGGAAGAGGAAAGCTCAGACTCTGCCATACATGCTTCTGCATTTCCTCTTCCTGGCAAGAGGAACTGCAAAAAAAGTTTTGCCTCAACAATGAAGTGTGTTATGAAGCTTTTTCAGAATGTACACTTGTCTTGGAATGTTCTCTAGCTGACAAACTAAGTGGTTTTTCAAGTAAATTCTTGTGCAGTTATTGCCATAAATGCTCATATGCTTTTTTAATGCATGAGATTTTTTTTATTTTAATAATGGTTGTACTTTATGATTGCATTTGCACATGTTACACCCTGTAGTTCCATGTAGCAGCATTAAAATGTCAAATCACTATTACTTTGTATGTTTCCGTTTTTGTCAGTAGCAAGATATATTCCAGTTATTGATAAACCTATTTCCTGCTCAGATTATGAATAACCATTTTCTATAAATGTGGTAAAAACCTCCTTACTTATGCCTATCTAAATGTAGTTCCTGCCCAGTGGGGATGAAAAAAGAAAACCTGTCAATTTTCCTGTGTGGGGAACCATTTTCTGGCACATGCCAGATTTTTGAATCTTCAAGATTTTAATGCAGCTTGATGAACAAGATTTAATCCTTTATACAGGATGGACAGTAGAGGTGTCCTCTGCCTCCATGAGAGCAGTAATTCTAACTATTTATTTCAGAACACCTTTTCCTACAAGGTCTGTAGTAAGCTAAGCTCCAGATATCCTTGAACCTTTTAATATCATGGTTATGTATTTGCATGTAATGACATTGAGGACCAAATGACAAACAGGCACGACCAGGTACGTGTGTATATTTACTGAAGAATGACTGCATAGACTGGGTTTGACAGAAATCACCTGGATATTTATAAGCTCCCCACTTCAGCTTTGCTTGTATGCTGTCTTAGTAGATATCTCAAATGTTTAGACTATCTCCCACATTGAAGCAAAAGCAAAGGTACCTTTTGGGGGATGGATGTCAAACTGTTTCAGGATAAAGCTTTTAAGCAGTGCAACGAGAGCAAGAGATCTGGTATTCATCCTAGACCCCATGTGTGTGGCCCGGATAAGTAAAGGTAAATGCTGTAAGCATTTAGAGAAGGAGGGGTTGGCAAATTCTCGGAGGTGGTGGTGTACGTCATCTTTTTTTTTTCCTAAGTCTATGACATTGGAAATGTCATAGGAAGTAAAAGATGCTGCCTTTCAGACAAGCAAGTAAATCAGCTGTTGAGAAGGATTTTGCCTGTGTAGACTTAGGAAAACCAGGACCTGGAACATGCTCTGTTCATAGGTGTGTCTGTGACTTGTTTTGTGTATCAATTCCCAACCAGATGTGCTTTTTACTGTGTTACCTTTCAGTCATCATGTTGTAAATTGCCGAACCCTGTTTTTCACGTTTCCTTTAACTTCTGGGATCATAGACTGATTCAGGGTGGAAGGGATAGTAGCACAGTGGATAGTAGCAGTTCTGACCCTCCTCCTGCTGAAAGGAGGATCAGAACTTGATCCAAACCATGTTGCTTGGAGCGCTGCCCCCTCACGTCTTGAAAGCCTCCATAGGTGGAGATTGCATAGCTTATCTGGACAATCTGTTCCAATGCTTAAGTATCCTTAAGATTGTTTCAAGTCTCATTTACTCAGCCTCCCTTTGGAGCCTATCCTTCAAAACACATCGACACCGTGAACATCAAGCTGTTGCAAGCTGCTTGTTGTCTTGAAAAAATGGTTCTAAAACCTCATTCAAAATCTGTTTGTGATGTGGTGTCAGACCTTCATCCAGCTGTGTTCCCTGCACGGCCTGTATTGCAGTGACTCACGCTAAGGCTCAACTTCTGCAGCTGCCATTGTAGCCCAGCCTTTAAAACCCTAGATGTGTCATCTAGGATCACCCAAATGTATCTTGCTGAATTATCAGGTGGTGATTCTAAACATCATGGCATAATCTGTCAGTGTAATTTAGCAGTTAATACATATCAGGCTCTTGCTCATGCTTAATTTTTTAGTGCATTTTCTGTCATACTGTAAATTAAAGTTCTCGGTGGTATCTCTGTTGTTTTATTCTCTATTTAGTAAAATACACAGTTTAGCTCAAGCAGGATATGGCTGTTATGGATGGATGTTGCTGTTTTCACAGGTGATTAATGTCTTCTTACAGTATACTACCTTTCTGAATACCATTGATTCTTTAAGTAGCTTTAAATCATCTTTGTCAAAATACTTCTGACTTTGTTATCTGAAAAAATCAACCCTTAATAATCTGAAAATGGCTTTTTTTCCATGTAGTGCAGTCAAAACAAAGAGTAAGGGACGGATTGTAACAGGTTTTTTCAAATTATTCTTCAAAAATCTTCACATAAAAACCACAATTAGGCTATGCTTTAAGAACCCTAGCACTTTTCTGGAATCTTAATGCTGACTGCAAAGCTTGAGCTATTTTCTTTTTCTAGTATTTCTGCTCTGGAAAACAGTTTTACATAAATCTTTAAATGAACCTGAAGCCCCTGTCTCTAGTATCACTAGAGCATTTTTCTAGATTGCTGTCGGAGTCAGGACTTGAAAAGGAACCAGACTGGTGCAGGATCAGTTTGATTATTCCCCTGTCGTGTTCCTGGGACTTAGAGGGGCGTGTTAGAGAAATGAGCTGTACCGAGGTTGGGTGTGTGAATCGCACTGGCTTTGCTTTAGCGCGGGCCACGCTCTGAGATGTTTGTACTGGGTTCTCCATTCCAGTGGGCTTCAGAAAAGCAATTTACTATAGACACACCAATGGACCCGAACTGTTATGCCTGAAAAGTTCTAGTGGTAAGCCTGCAACTGTGTGATTAAATCTGCATGTGCCACCTTTTGGAAGAAGCTGGACTGGGGTTTGGAAGCATCGGTAGACTGGAGTTTACTCCATCGATTTGGGCGCACTTGCTGTGCCGTCGGTTGTGGGATCGATCTGTAGCATTGTTATCATATGGGATTTTCCACTGCTCAGGATACCTTCGTTCTCTCGTTACATTAGATAATGGAGAGTTGATACATGAGCCAGTGGAGAGCTGATTGCATTCAGATCTTATTTATGGAGTGTTTTAAGGGTATTTGGGACAATTGAATGTGATAGGTGAGTAACGAGTCCTTGATACTGAATTGTTATGTGTAGCCCCAAGCAGACACAATAGATCAGGTTTATGAGTCAGTTGTCCCTGTGAGAACTAAGCAATGTTTAAGGTACAGCTGGGAAATAATTGAAAGTGACTTAGTTTTGTTTTGTTTTTTAATAGAAATGGAAACATTGCAACACAAATTGATTAGTGGGTTGAACAAAAGATGGCAAGATGAGGAAGGCAGGGCTTGGGGAAAAGAGTGATGAAGCTTGGTGCATTTTTTTACATTACTTTTAAAGTTTGTTGTCAAATGAGAAGTGTATATTACAACTTTAAAAAGTAGTTCCTTGTTTACAAATTGCAAATATAATACCTTTGTGAATCAAATATCCTGTTTCAGTATAATAGCTCTTCATTTGCAGATAGATCCTTAATATATACAGCATGTAAAGATAAATGACAGTGAATAATTCAGGTAAATACTGTGTAGGAGGCTGGTTTTCTTATTTAAATACCTTGATGCAGTGAAATAATTTTGTCATGTATTTAGGCATAAGATTTTGAATTAATGTTTACATATTTGCCCTTTGCTAAACTCCTACAAGATTTTATTATTCAGATTAGTAGGTGAATGTTTTATGTTCTAAACTGCTTAAAGTATAAATCTGCTGAAAATCAAAGCCACTTGTCTCAAACAAGCAAACAATCGACCTTCATCTCCCCATTAACCCAAATAAAAATATCAGGCAGGGAAAGGGTTTACTGAAGAAAAAGGAGAGAATGGTCCGCTCTTGATTAATTGCAAGCAAATAATAATAAGAAGGGAAGGATGTCCTAACAGCCTTTTGGTTTCACAAATTACATTTTAAGCATGAACAATTTTATTGATTGCTTTCTTTGAGGCACAAATTGTAAACAGTCACTTAATAGTATCTTTAGGGTGAATGAGTCTTAATGGATTAAGTAATGGGAATATCCCATTGCACCTTTTTTCTGTTCGATGCTCAGTTTTTATTTTTTCTTGCCTTTCATTTTACCTTGTTACAGTCCTTATTCAGTAATCTATCCACATTTGATAAAGTTGTTAAGCCTTAGTCAAATTTATGCTCTGCAGAGCTGTCACGTGCTTCTAAACATCAGCTGAGAATGATGCAGATTTTGGATTTTTTAAAGTCTAATAGAATGACCCAGTTTGGTAGGCTAAAGCCAAGGTGAATTAAAATATGTGGCATATCTCTGACATGTCTCTGAAGTTACTGAGATATGATGTTTTAATAGAAAACATACTGAGACAAAATATTTCATGTAAACCATATCAACAATTTTACATTCTTTTAATGCATGAAGTAACAAGCAGTATGCTTTACCATGGCAGGCTGGTTATTAGGGTTATGGGAAGATGCAGCTAGTAGTGGTAGGGCATCAGGCTCTTGATGAATGTTTACTGTGGAACCAAAAATGTGGACATTTATGACACTTGGAAGCTGGGACTAGTGGAAAGTATCTCCTTGCTGAGGCTATTGTGCATTATAATGTATCATGTTTCTTCAGTATAGGTGAAACGAGTAACTGAGTAACTGATTGGACGACGGAAGTCTCATCTGACCCAGAAAAAAGGAGTACATCAGTGTACTACTCTGCATCCTCCTGGGTTAATGTTGAGAGGGCACTCTTAATCTTCTCAATTCTTTATACTCTTAGAGAAGATAACAGTGAAAGCTTAATGTTAATTTATATTTCTTTAACCCAATACAAAATGAATTAATTTACTATTTATGAATCACTTAGGGAGTGTATTTGGAATCATGTTTGACCTGTGGGTTTCCAGAAATGAAATATGTAACTAGTAGCTTGCAGTAGTTTAAGTTTTGCTCTATTTTTAAAAAGTAGGAATCACTTAATCTCTTATCTCTCGCAATGTTACTGGTTCATTATAAAGCATTCTTTGATATATAAGTTTTGATGAGACTAAAGTTGACTTTTTAATTTTGTGGAAGAATTAAATTAAGAGCTTTTTCATTGGCTGATCGTTAGGCTAATACACAGTTGCATCAGTTGTAGTGAAGTCCCAAATGGTGAGCTTCAGTTGAAGTGTTAGAAGCCAAAATTAGAAAGCCACAAATAGATTGGTTTGGATTTGGGTTTTTGAGGATGATGAAAATCATGACTGTGATTTGGTGTACACTGTCAGTGAAATATAAAGGGTAAATGTGTACTCCTGCGGGCATTTAGGACCATGCTTCTGCCAAAAAAAAGGTGGGTTTTTCTTCCTCTCTCTACCTGTGAGCATTTGTGCTGCCTCCCTTTCACTGGTGTTAGTGTTTGTGGAACTGCGTGCTAGGTCACGTCAGCTCACTGAGGAGCCGAAGCTAACTCCTCAAACAAAAACAAATTTTCTGAAATGGGATGAGATGGTCACAATGTGTCATCTAAGTGTATTTGTGGGTGCTTGTGTTCCGTAACGGCTTCTGTAAAATCTGTCTGGTGACAGTTAAGGATTTCTTAGATTAAAATCCAAGTTGGAAATGGTATGGAGCTGAATAAGATGAAAAATGGTTTAGAGATGGGGTGGAGACCCCAAAGACTTGTGTTGGGGTTTTTCTCAGTTGCAGGCTTGAAGCCTGCAGTTCCTGCCTTTGATGGCATAAAAGTACTGTCATGTTTTGCCTAGAGTGACCCTTTATTTGCACTTTTGCATAGCTGGTGGCCGCAAACAGTATAGAGTGTCTGGTAAGCAGTTGTGTTTTCAGGGGATCCTGGAGGGGGGGGTTTTACAAACTGCAGTCTCACAAACACCTCCTTCAGTGTCAGAACTGATTATAGCAGTCCTGTAGATGTGCTACATGGCAGATCCTTCCGAGATGACTGTAGTGTAGCTGACAATCCTGATTTTTCATTCATACCAGTTTTCCAGTGTCATTTACTGCATGTCTTTACAAGTATTTGCCCCAACTCTGCAGGGTACGGAAAAACTAGTGCTGTGTTGGGACTTCTTTTTATTCATGTTGGCTACTGCTTTGGTCAATGATTAAAAAAATAAAACATAAAAAGATAAAGGGTCAAGTAAAACAGTATTAAGCTTTGTAGACTTCCTTGACCTATTCCTTCTTCCCATTCTCCATTCGTGCCTTTGTCAATATATCTGTGTATGGTAAATGAGATGTACTGTAATGCGTGTGTTGCAAATCACTGTCTTTTGCTTTAGCTTTTACCAGATTCGTGCGTCTATGAAAATTCCTCCAAGAATTCCACACATATTAGAAGCTAGTTTGTTACATGGAACTGGTAAGTGCAAAAACTTTTCAGTAAATTAGGTCATTATCCTGCCTTGCTAACTGAGGGATTACACTTTTTGTCTTATATTGCTACAAATAATATAGAAGTGTTTTTAATTTTGTCACTAACACAATGCAGATACATCTTGTTCTTAACATCGAGACTTAAAAGTTGATTACAGAATTTGTGTGACTGTTTTTCATCTGCTGATTGCCTCTGCTGGTAGCAAAGCATGGTGATTCCTTTATATTAGTGTCTTCTGGTTTTTTCCACTGATCTGCTCAGTCTTCTCCATGGCTAAGATGGCCAAGGGCAGATCGAAGTAGATATCTGAAAGGAGTGGAGAACTTCAGATACAGACTCTTACACAGATTGATAAGCCCATTCTTTTTCTGAAAAGAATACTTTGAAAGGATCCAGCTTTCAAACTTGCTCTGTTGTTCTCTAGTGGTAAACCTGAAAATTGATTTAACTTCCTGACCAGAATTATCTATTCCCTTATCTTTTTTCTTTTTTAAAGAAAAAAGCATTCGCTTTTGGTTTCTATGTCCAGACAAACTGAATCCAAAGAAACCTGTTGCAGTCAGAAGTGACACAGAGTCCTCAGGCAGGTGCAAAAGGGAGCTCATTTATTGCCAAAATCAGGCCTTTTTGAGCTATTAGGTCTTTATCAGCTGCATACTTTTAAAATACAACAAACATAATTTAACCAACCACCATAAACCACGATACGAACACATGATGGTTATATAACTTCTTTTCTGCAGTTACATAACTTGTTTTCCACCTCAATTCCAGCTGAGTCAGTACCCAGAATCCTTTTCTACTTAGCCAACATAACAGAAGTGAACCATGATTTTACAAGGGTAACGAGGCCTTCATTTTATAAGGTTTTACCTATCCACACCAAAACCTGTTAGTGCTCGCCGAATTCTGTGTAGGCCATACCTCAGCATGGTGTAAAAATATGAAAAGCAAAAAATTAATTAAGTTTTCAAATGTTATGTGGAATTACTGGAATTTCAAGGAAGAAAAACCTAACACAGTCTGAGAAAATGTGATAGTATGTTACTGAAACCTGAATTTTTGAGGCTATTTTGAAACTAACTCTGAGTGCAGCAACAATGTAAATACTGAATTTTGGTCAAGCTTCCTAAATATTTCTTGGATTTGTGTGAGATAAATGAATAGTTCTGATGAGCCAAGATTACTCCACTTCAAAGGCAAAGTTTAAGTAGTTTAGAGAATTTGGGTCTGGTAGACATCCTTTAGTAAAACATACTTTATGAAAAGCGACACTTAATAATATGATTGATATTGCTGGAAAAAAGGTTTTCCATTTCATGGTATATTTTTGAATGTTCTTAGGTTATTTTTTCAGAAAGCTGCAGTCTTGTTAGTAAATTGTAACATACGTGTTAGCTCTTGTTTCTTGTTACTGGGCATAAAGGGTATAAACATTAAGACTGCAATTTAGTGTGAATTTAGATCAGCAGTTCTGACTACCAGCCCATGATTCCCCCTGGCCACTCTGTCTTACCTTCATATTGCTCTGTGTGTTGTTGACACCAGTGTCTGATTTGGTCTGGGAACTCAACTGGGGAACTCAATCAGCTGACAAGCAGCCATTTTACAAAACAACGAAACCCCTTCAAACCCAAAACCTGGTCCTTTTTAGATCAGTTTCTCAGTTTGGTTTTTCAGGTAGTCACTGGTAATGTTTCTCCCACAACAAAGCAGAAGGAAGGGCACAAGCTGGTCAGTGAAAGGGGGTTAGTTTGTCCTTCTTGTGGACATCATAGTGCTTGGTCTTGCCAAAAACCTCTGCTTTCCATTTCCATTTAGCCACTTGCTTGATTTAGCAGAGCTGGATGCTGTAGGCTCACTTGCAGCCCTCCTGCTCCAGGAGGAGGAATAGCTGATAGCAATTCCTGAGGCTGCTGTTGTGTGTAGAAAATAGCTGCTGTTGGGCTCACCGTGGAGTAGCACTGTGTTGACTCACTGTGTGAAAATGTTGCTTGTTGACCACAGAGGAGGCTGGTCAGGATCCCACAACTCCCACGCTTGAGAATGGTGTTCTGTGTTGATCAGGTGCTTCTTTCTGTACTTTTCTCTGTCTTCTTTCTTTCTCATACTTACCTATTCTAAATCCTATTTGCTGTTTCATGTCATGATTTTCCCACTCCTCTGCAAGTCATTTTGCCTACCTCTAGCTCTCCCTAGACTCTGCACAAGTCACCCGCAGTTTCCTTACTTTAGTTATGTCTTCCACTCTCCCACCGACCATTTGTTTGATCTCTCTCCTCCTTTTATTTCCCCAAGTCAAATACATAGTCTCAGTTTTTCCTCTTCTTCCTGTTCTTTTGCATCTCCTTTCACCCCTTGCTCAGCTCTTCATGCAGTCCTTCATTAATTTAAATAAGGTTTTTTTCCGTTTCTATTTCCCACATCCTTTAGTTGGCTCACTAGAACTGCTTGGAACTCAGGATGAGTGTCATTACAGATATGATAAGCTCCAGCCTTGTGAAGGACTTTTATTATTCTTGTAATTTGAAGGAAGATGTAGTTGTGCTCCAGAAAATGAAAAGAAAACCGTATGTATTTTTAGCCTTTATGAGGTTGTTTCAGATTTGAGGATGTTCTGAGTTCCTCCTTCTCTCAAAAATTCATGGCTGATTTTCAGAGGAAGAAAAAGGGTGAGGAAAAAAAACCAAAGGCAGGGTAGGAAGGAATGAAGTGTCTGTTTTTATGATGCAAGAGTAAATTATCTTGTAAAACATAAATCTATAAACATATATATAAACCTATATATCTAATAAAAATATAAATCTAGTAACTTTATATGCAAGAGTAAATATGTAAGAGTAAATATGTAATTTATATGCAAGAGTAAAAAAAATCCTGCTATTTTTTCTCCATTGTGGAAATGGCCTTTTGTGTGAATAGAAGCTTAGAAATAGTGCTGGCCAGTCAGTGCCTCAATGATTTAAAAAACAGCGGTTCTGCCTTGATGACCTCACATCTGTGAGACCTTGCTCCCCGTGTGGAAGTGGCTCAGCCTGTTCCTGACTCAGCTTTTCCTCTGCAGCTCCTCTCTGTCTTCTGGGGATGCCGGTTTGCGTTCCACTGAAGTCAGCAGAGCTGAGGGCTGGAACTCAGGGTTGGACACTGCAGAGGAAGTGGGACCTCAGCCATTTGTCTCCATTGCTTCTTTTGTTTCAGACGGGAGTGGGAGATCCCTTTTGCTGATGCTTTGCAGTTATATCAGATTATGTGCCAAGTGAAACCATACCTGCTCTGCCCTTCAGCTGTAACAGATGACACAGGTGGATATGAGCTGAAAGTGGCATTATACCTAAGGGAATTACACTGTAATTCAGCCTTTGTAAGCATTTTGTCCGGGACACCTAAACTGATGATATGTGTGAAAACACTTCAGCAAAACCCAGTATTTGTACATTTCTGAAAAGAAGTTGAATTAAGATGTTACTAAGAGTGGGAATGTTTGCCAAGGGCAGTAATATTCTATAAGAGGCCTCAAAGCTGTAGACTGCAAACTGCAGATTTTTTTTTTCCTCTTGTGGATTCCTTTGAAGTAATTTATTAAGAAGAATCAAAAGACTTTTAAAAAATCTTTTGCACCCTCATTTACACAGTTTCTAAGACTTTGTGTTCTGGAAGACATTGATGTTATTGAGCCATTTTTTAAGAGGAGTTGTAAGAAAGCGTCAGTATTTCTGTTACTTCTATTCTTCCAAATTCCAACTTCTTTTATGTTTTTTTCAGAGGATAGTACCCATCATGATACTTCCTGTGTGAGAATCCTTTGTTATTATGATAAATATTTCCTCAATAACTGTTTTAAATCATTCCCTTTCTCATTTCTTCTGCAAGTCTTTTAACTTTTTTTTTTTCAGCAAAAGATTCCCCAACCATTTATCACACTTTTCTGAACTCTTTTTGATGATTAGCCTTTGGATTGAAAGCAGAAGTGTCCTATTGCATGCGCAATGCCAGGTTCAGGTGATAAGCTCGGAATTAGCCTGGCCTCCTGAGTAGGATGCAAAGATCTCGAAGTAAAGAACAAATGACCTCTGTTCTTGATTAATTCAGTGGAGTGGTATATGTCATCTAAGCTCTTTGCCTCATCTGTAGGCAATTAAATTTTCAGTCTAGTTAAACCCTGCAAATTAACATGAATGCGAGATGAAACAATACAGAATTCAGGATTTTTATTACAATTTTTGATGCCTAGAATGTCTTCAGTTTGTAACAAAGCAAAAATTCTTCAGAACTTATATCAAAAGCGAATTATATTAAAAATAATGACAGTGTTTCTTTGAAACAAAATGTACTCCTTCAAACTTCACCAGTTGCTGACTGAAAAGAAAACCACTTATATTACTGATGTTGTTACAGTTTTAATAGTAATCATGGAACTGATGGAAATGATAGTTCCACTTATTAGCTGCTCTGAGTTTTCCAGTTATATTAATACTTGTTTCTCTCTTCAGGCTCAACAGATCTTGCCTTTCCTGCTTCAGTCCATGACAATATCGTTTGCAGTAAAACATTTCAGATTCTTTACAAAAATGAGGAAGTTTCTGTGGATGATGTGATGATTTTCAAAATAAAAATGCTGTTAGATGAGAGGAAGGTAATCTGTCATTCAAATTTACTATATTCAGATAATTTAGGCTTTGTTATGTACAATTTGAATTAGTACAAATAAGGGACCTGAAAGATTTCATGCTTCTACAATTTCTTTGTAGATCGAGGAGTCGCTTAATGAAATGAATTTTCTGCTAACATTAGATTTACACTTCACGGATACAGACTACTCGTAAGTTTAAATATAGAAGATTTTACTAAAGCAAGAATATATGTCAACTTTTTAAACTGTTTAAATCTGTATTATTTATAGGTGTAGTGTGTTCATATTAGACATAAATGATGGTGAAAAGAAATCCAATGCTGAAGTCTCTTAAGATTTCATAACTGGTTTGTCTCATTCTTATTTTTTGTTTTCCCCTGGGGGAGATGCTATGGCATTCCAAAGTATAGACCTATGTTAAATTGCTATTTGTGTCAGTTATGCATAACTTGCACTTCAATTAAGATTGTTCTAATTGTATGTTGTTTTGCTAATTTCTTTTTAGACCAGATGACCTGAGCACACTACAGCCAATTAGTAGCCGAACCTTAAAGTTGCACTTTAACTTACACCAGGGCCTTCATCATTACGTCAATGTTATGTTTGATTACTTCCACCTCTCCGTCATATCGGTTATAGTCCACGCTTCTTTGGTTGCGCTGCATCAGCCATTGATAAGGTAATCTCTTGCTAATAAAATGCAAATAAATTATTGGATGTCCAAATGGAAATGTTATAAAAACAGAGTAATTAGGAAGAAGTTAAACCTATGGACAGTATTGTTTTCTGTGATGATTTTGGAATTCAGGGCCCAGAGGGATGAGGAACATTTTGTTTTTAAAGTTATCTGAAACAAATTTTGAGGGGTTTTTTAATTAGAAATAAGAGTGTGTAGTGCATAAGAGAGAGAATGCCCAAGGCCAGAGAAGTGGAGGAATGTATAAATATCTCTCTTTAAATGTGTATATTTATATGTATAAATATTTATGAGTTTTTCTAATAAGGCAGATCTGCTGCTCACACTACACAGTGACTGAAATAGCTGCTGTTAATACAAATAAAGTGCCTTCTGTTAACTATCTGCACAGTTTTCAGTTACTCCTGGAATGGTAGTGATGTCTGCAAACGATACATTTACCATTTTATTCATGTAAATGGAACTGGAGAATTTACTTTTCTCTTTAAAAAAGATTTTGGCTAGTTTTTGCGGAAGCCTTTTTATTTCATCTACTTGTGTCACCCTTTGCAATCTCTGTTTACTTTGCATCTCTATGTAAAAAAGGGCTGTACAGTCAGTTACACACATGAAGTATTCTTTGCACACCTTCTTTTTAGCATATCTATCTTTTCCTTCTTTCATGATCTTCAAATACTCCATGCTACTGCCCTCAAGTTTCCTCACATTCAAGTCCAGTCTGTGCCATAAATGCCCAGACCTTTAGCTTCAGGTATTCCCACTCCTTGTGCCTGTCTTCACATCATGAAAAGCACTGTCTCTGTGTATGTTGGACAGCTGTTCTGTGCTGTAGGGCTGCTCTGGTTTGGAGGATACAACTGGCTTTCATGGGTTTTTTGTCCTTTTTTTCCTCCTCCAAGTTGGTTTGAATTGTTTTGGTGATGTGTTTTAGGCATGGTTATATAGTAAATGAACTAACACATCTGAAGAGATGGCGCAGCCTTATTTGGGAGAGAAACAAGTACTGAGAAGGTGGGATTATTGCTGTTGAAGACGTAATCCGATAAACGCACTTAAATGCACTTTTTAATGCACCTAAAGTAGCATCATGTATGTAAAATGCACATGGTCACACTGTCCCGCAAGTGAAATTCAGGCATTTAGCCTATATTGATCACTTTGTTGTCAGAAAATGAAAAACAGGTCTTGATACTCATTTTTAGTCAGAAACATATTTGTCCCTACTGACCTTTTAAAAAGTTGCAGTAAATCTGAGGGGTTTTCGGTGTATTTTTCCTCAGTTTCTGGCTTTTCAAGTGATGATGCAATAGTGCTATTTAATTTTAAACCTCAACTTAATACAGCTTGTGTAAGGCGAGACTGAAACAGGACAGCAACTTCTATGCTGCTTTTGTTATCTTGAGAGTAGGATGCTGCTGGTGCCCACAAAATTATTTTAAGTATTCAAGTTGTCCTTTAAATCAGCTTATGATGGGGAGAGGAAGAAACTTTAAAATTTACGGTGTTTTATTTCAGCTGAGCTCCCCCATGTAGCAAGTACATGATAGTTGCTGTATCCATATCTGGCTCAGTTTTCTGGAACACCTCTTTTTGAAAAACCTGAGAAATGCAGATGTCACTCCTCTTTGGGCTTTCATGGGTGACAGTTTGGTCTTCTGTTAGGATCATGCTGACATTATTGGCACCTCTTCCTTTCCTAGGGGTGGTGACTTTTTGAGTGTTTTCTTCTTCTGATTAGCATTCAGGTTCACCTTCTCTTAGGAATATCCGTTGAAAGAGAGGAGATAATTCCACTTGGGTACAGCCCTGGAGTCCTGTATAATCTACGCTTTTTTATTAACTTGTAATTGCTTATTTCTGCCTGTTATCTAACAGTTTCCACTTTCTGCATTCATTCATTTTTCATTCATCTTTCCTAGTTGTTATCACTTGGCTACTGTTGCAGGATGCTCTGTTCTTCCAGGAGTTCAGGATAGGATCTCCTCCTTAGTAGGCAGAGGTCAGAAATGTCAGTTTGTGTGGCAGCTTTCAACTTCTTGATACTACTTCACTTTTAAGAGTTAAAGTCCTCACGGCAAAATTCACAGAAAATGAATGGTTCATACCTGTTATAGTTCAAAATTTATCTTTCTGGCTTAAACTTTCAGGAATATTGTTTAAATTAATTGAAGCTTGCATTGGAAGTAATGAGGAACGGTATGTTCAGATTATCAGTTCATTTGTGCTTTTTGCAGTTTTCCTCGCCCGGTGAAGAATATGTGGTTGAACAGGAATGCACCAGCACAAAACAGGGACTCTGTGATTCCTTCTCTTGAAAGCGTGGTCTTTGGCAATAACTACACAAAACAGTTATCAGCAGACGTAAGAATATGTATCAGTTTAAGATTGTGTTCTGTTGGGAGGGGTGAATTTTATCTTTTCTGCAGGAATATTATTAGATAAAGAATGAACTTTGTTAGAGTTGTTTTGGGGTGCCGTGTGATACGGGAAATGAGGAAAATTGTTCCAAAAGGCTATGTTACATGCTTCAGGAATGTACATATGGAAAGCTTACAATATTAAGTGTTTAACCTTCTTTTTTAATGTCTTGTAATCCATTGAAAATCACAAAAATGTGGATCAAGTTTGTGAAAAGAGGCAATTGCTTATCTTTTTAGTCATTCTGCTAACACTTCATTTATTGTACAAAATTAATATGTGCCTTTTCTTCTTTATTTTAGGGTTGCAGTTTTGTTGTTTCAGAGGCTTTCCTCAGCCATGCTTATAATTTCCACTATACACTTTGTGCCACTTTGCTGCTTGCTTTCAAAGGGTTACATAGCTATTTCATTACAATAACCAAGGAGCTCCCCTTTTGTCACCGAATTGAACTGGGTATGTTCAATTTCATAAAATGTATCATTATCTTGTGAATGATTATTAAGAGTACACCTCTTCTAGACCAAACTGTCATTGATTGCGTATCTCTTTTAAAATTTTTTAAATATTTTTGCTTAAACTGATTTGAAATTTAGTAACTGAAGAAAAACTAAAAAAGGAACAAGTACTGTCACATCTCTAATAAAATAAGGAGATAACAGCCTAAATCTATGGAAATATATTTTTTCTTCTTGGTCTTGATTTGTGCTCTAATTTCAAATTACTGTGTTTAGTGGTGAGAAAGTTGGAGAAGCTCTTAATCCAAGTAGCACACTGCACTTCTTTGTTTGTTATAAGGAAACATTGCATATTTGTACAAAAATCTAAATTCTGTACGCTTTGGGAAGAATATTTCACTGGAAACTTACATGAAAAAAGACCTACAAGAAAAAATTGATGCTGGCTTAATTTGTAATTTAACTTTTTAAACAGACTTAGTTGCCACGAAGATTTCTAGCTAACCACATGTGATAAAAGTAACTGCAGAAGTATTACGTGTAATGTATGGAAATGTACATGTACATTCCTTTTCTGTAGAATATAGATATGTTAGAGAGCCTAGCCTTGATTTGTGTACTAGAAGAGCAGTGGAAGTTAAAAAGGAAAATACATTGGCATTGTAAACAATGATTTAGACTTTTTCCTCAGCAAGCATATACTTTTTTTAGTCATGTTTTATTAAAAAAAAAAAAAATCATTTGGCATTTATATGGGTTGTAGACAATACTTACTGATTTTTATATTGTTTAATTTTACCAGTGTCAAAGCACAGTGAAACAGTAAGTTTGGTAATGGAGATATGAAAAATATTTTAAAAATGTGATGTGATCAGTTAGTGATTCAAAGAAAGAATGTTTTACTTCTGTATTACAAAATAGAAAGCTATTTTTGGGGGAAAATATTTCAGGGAGTGTATTATACATCTGTCCATAGAAAAATACTAGAAATTGAGGTGTTTTCTCTATAGAAGCAAAAATAGTGCTACACTTACTGCTACATTTTTTTGTCAGTCATCTTAATCTTGCTAAGGAGGGAAGCACCTTATTAAAGGAGTGACTCAACTCAGTCTTCTTTTAAGGTCAAAATGTACTTTTTCCCAAATCATAGAATGAGAGGGTTGTTTAGGTTGGAAAAGACCTCTAAAGATCATGGAGTCCAACCATTAACCCAGCACCATGGTCACCGCTAAACCGTATCTCCAAGTGCCACATCCACGTGCCTTTAGAATGCTTCCAGGGATGGTGACTCCACCACTTCCCTGGGCAGCCTGTTCCCATGCCTGACCACCCTTTCAGTGAAGGAATTTTCCATAATTTCCTATCTAAACCTCCTCTAGTACAACTTGAAACCATTTCCTCTTCCTGGGAAAAGAGGCTGACCCCCACCTGGCTACACCCTCCTTTCAGGCAGTTCTAGAAGAGCAGTAGGATCTTCCCTGAGCCTCCTTTTCTGCAGGTTGAGGAACACCAGCTCCCTCAGCCGCTTCTCATAGGACTTATGCTCACGACCCCTTTA
>VZTA01001030.1:0-120150 GCA_013398855.1 Mohoua ochrocephala
GCAGCACAGCACAGCTGGTGTCCTGAGGGAACGCGGAGACACGAGGGGGTGACGCTTCCCGCGTCTTTGTCGGGGAAGGTAGCGGTGAGAGAAGGATGAGGCTGTCAGCACCCAGGGCTTGGTGGTGGCTCCGTGCAGGCGCCAGCGCGCCTCCTGGCTGGATGCTCGTCCCGCCTGGACCTTGAGGAGGTTCTTTGCGGGCTGCGAGAGGGTACTTGCTGGCTGAGTTTTGTAACAAACGATTTGTGTTTCTGTGGAAATAAAAACCTTTCTAACTGTAAATGGACTAGGAGTGCTTATATTTCACATAGAGACTAACACAGAGAAACAATTTGTATTTAAAGCATCTTTTGCCTGACCCCCTTGCAGAGTGTTACCTAGTACTAACATCAAAACTCACTGGTGTCACCCACATGAGTTAGTCGGGTATTGCCATCATTCTAAACGTGTGGGAAGAGTGGACCAGCACTTTATGTTGTGTGTATTTCTTCAACTGTGACTTGCAGAAGCAGAGCTGCCGACGTTATGAAGTTTGAGATCCTGGCAGCTCAGCTAGCGCTGTGTAGGTGAGGGGTGTGGAAGTCAAAAAGTTTGCCCTTGCAAGGGAATTTCTTGCTGCCTTTTGCTGTTAGGAGCAGCGCAGTTGCTTCAGCATGAGGAAGCAAGTGGGAGGTTTGCAGCTGGCAGCTGTTGACAGGTTGCTGTTACCCGGCTGTGGAGGAACCAAACCTCAGTTACCTTGGACAGGAGAAAGATGAGTGCAAACAGGTTGTGCTCTGAAAAGTTGGAGAAACTACCTGACCTTATGCATAGCAGAGACTGTAATCATCTTTTTGCCCCTTTGCTAATCCCGGGGGGGCACCCAAGGAAACTCTAGGCTACGTCTTGCTCTAGCTCTCATGGCAGTTTTGGGCTGGAGATGGTCTTCTGACACCTCATGGGGGTTGTGTTCTGACCTGTGCTTTTTCACTGATTGTTAGCTGCTTGGCTTGTTACCCAGGCTGTGTCAGAATCTCCAAGAAGCTGAATGGGTCTCACGCTTTCAAATACGAATGTTGAGGATTGTGTGAGCCCAGTCATGGGTATGCTTTTGCTGTCTTCTTTCATGCAGAAAACCTCCTTCAGAAATAGTATTTGCTTTCTTGACTTTTCGTCTAGTAGGGTTGTGAATATAACTTTACGGGAGTATGTATGCAATGCTTTTGATATTAGTAAGGAAAAAGTTGCTGCCTTTGAGAACTTATTCTGTTGTTGCAAATGCTGCTGAATCCCATTGAGAGGAAACAGAAACCTGGTGCAGTGTTAGGAACAAAAGAATTTTTACCCAGGGTGCAAAACTAAGCTGCACATGTAACGTGAAGTAATTTTTGTCTAGGTTTACCCTTGTAAGATCACCACCTCCTGTTTAGATTTCAAATGTGTTGAGTCAGTGGTGGGTTTTTTGTTTAAGTTTCTCAAGTAGAAACTTCACGTACCTCAAGTTGCACAGTCTCTGTTTAGACCTCTGTGAGGTCTCAAGGGAGCAAAATTATTTAATTGAAATGGAAGAGCAGCTTTGTATTTGGCGCTGCAGGACGCCAAGTGCTTGAACGGTTGTTGTTATAGCACCCCTCTGTGGGAGCAGGTGGCATTCACGGAAAAATAAGGCACAGAGACATTGCAAAGTTTAGATTTTTCTGTTAGAATTAGATGCTTTCAGTATTGATGTTTTCGAAGTGTTGAACTTAGGGGTGTCAGTTGCTCCAAGTCCTCCCTGGCCGTAGCTTCGGTCAGTATTACTGACGTTTCCATGGAACAGGTCCACTGTTTTCCAGTCAGAGACCAAAGTGAATGACTCCATCTGAAAACTTGTGCCAAAATGGCTTGTGTGTAGGCTGGTCTGTGACCAGCACTATGGTTGCTTGAATTTCAGTGACCTACTTTGACAAGTCATGTTGGTTTTTACTGTGTATTGAAATCCCATAGTTACTACTTAAATGTGTCTGGGTACATGGACAGAAAGAATCAGGTAGCATCTTAATATTAATTCTTTGTCTACTTCTCTCGTAGGAGAACCACATCCATGACAAGCTGGTATCTCTTAGCTTGCTTCAGAAAGATTTTGTGCCTTTTCTGCTGAATTTCTTAAGGGAGCAGACCAGCCAGATCCTGACTAATGGACCCCCTACTCCTGCTAAGACTCCTAATTCCAAGGCCCATGGGAGCCAAAGGACAGGATCAGAAAGGAGGGCAGGCCATGCAACCAGCAGCCGAGTGCAGCTCTTTTCACAAAGGACTTCAGTGACCACCTGCACCACAGACACCAGCTTTTCTCCTGCCGCAGCATCCAGCGGTTCCTCCTCCTTTTCCGGGTCGAACCTGTCTAGCCCTTGTGGTGATTTCCCCAGCGTGGTCTCCAGCAGCAGCCCGAGCTTTGGGCACAGCCCCGTGCTCCACCACGGTGAGAAGCGCTCATCTCAGAAGGCCAGCCTGGGGAGCTTCCTCACGGCCACGCCTGAAGCCCTGCCCGTGAGACGAGGCCGGAGGAAAGGCAGCAGCTCGGTCGGTGCCTCTGGCCGGCAGGTAGCTCGGGATCTGGGGCGTTCCCTCGCTGACGAGGAGGATGGAAAGAGTGACAGCGGATCATGGAGCGGAGGGAGAAGGAAGCGGAGTGAAGTGCCTCTTGTTTCTGCCAGATCCCCGCCCAGCCAGCTAAACCTTAACAACCTGGAGGAGTTTCCGCCCATGGGTGCTGCCTCTGGCTGGACAAAGTAAGAGCGAGTCTGCCTCGCCGTCTCCTTGGGGTTGTGCTGCAGGTTGCTGCTCCTTGACGAGCTGTTGCGCATGTCCGGATGCAGAAGAGGCTGTAATACACAACACAGCTTCTGGGCAACGTGGTCAGAACTGCTTTGTTCTGGTCACCGTGTAGGGAAGGGAGTATTGCCTTGGCAGGGAGTCGGGTTTCCCCTGTGTGGGCTCACCCAAGACACCTCTTTAGCCTCTCGCTTGTGATGCTGCCTGCAGCTTGCCAGTGCACAGTCCAGCTGATACAGGGCCGAGCACATCTTTGTCCTTGCACGTTCTAGCAAGTCAGCGTTATCACGGCTCTTCACGTTTCTTGTTTAACCGAATAGCAGTTGGTAAGGAAGAGCAGTCTTGGAAAGCTCTTCAGCTTTACTGATGCTAGCAAAAAAAGCTTTTGGATTGACCTTCTGTGGCTTCTGGCGGCAGATGTTAGTGTGCAGCTTTGTTTGTTCTGTGTAATTGTGGACAGAATAGCTATAGCTGTATTCTCCTTGGTCTGCAGCCACCCCTGGTCTCTTGGTGACTTTGGCTAAGCTTCTGGGCGGCTGTTTGTATTGTGGCTGCCTCAGTCCTTTTATCTTTCTCTTTTACTCTTTAAAATCCTCATTACCAGATATAAGGCCTTTGTGTCAGCCTGTTTGTTCTGTATGTCAGTCACTGGTCTCTTGAAGTGGGACTTTCTAGTTAGACATGTAAAATTCCAGCTGATAATTATTAGATGTGTGAGTCTGTACAGCAAATCCAGATGCTGGGTCTGGGTGATGCTCTAGATGATGCTTTGGCCAAGGGAGATAAGGTGTGTTTCCAGCACAGACAACAAGTCTCTCTTCCTCAATTGTATTCATGCTCCGCTAGGAAAAAGAAGGAGGAAAGAGGTCATGAGTCTTTGGAAGTCAGTGTTGCAGATGATTTTGAGAACGCCTTAGCAGTTAATATGTAGCAACCAGCATTTCCTCGATGCTTTATGTTTCTGTATCCATTTCCAGGTTTTTAGTGTTTTTTGCTTCTTTACCAAGCCTCTTCCTGAAGGACAAGTGCAAGTATTTTATGCAGGAAGGATGGGTTTCCCTGAACTTAAACGGCCTAATGTAACTTGGGAGCCTGGACTCTTACCGATAGACGATGGCAACTTGATCAATTTTGGTTTTGGGTTTTTTTTTTTTACTCGTGGTCATGTTAGAAACTAATTTACCAGCAGTTTCTTACTAAAATGGGGCATATCCTGTCCTTTCAAATTAGAAACATTTGGAAGGGTTGGTATTTGATAATTAATTTTGCTGCAGGGTCAGCAGGCTGTTTTTAGCAGTCTATAGCTCCATGACTTTTTTTTCAGTGACGGAATAAATTGATAACTATAGGTACAGCTTAGGAATTCAGTATCCCAACTCGACACCCATTTTGTTTTTGCATTTGGTTCCTCTGGAAGAGTTGCATGCATACCTGTCTTGAGACCTAATTTTTTTGTGGTTGTTGTTTAGCTTGATTTTAGTGGAACCGCTTCTCTTTTTTTCAGCAAAAGCAAACCATCGAGGCGAATCAACCCAACTCCTGTGAGTGCTGAGCGGCCCCTCTCGAAACCAAAGACTTGCTTCACTTCTACGCCTGTCAGCCAGTCTCCAGCTGCTCGGTTGTCAGCTGGGTCAAGCCTTGAGGCCTTCACTGCTGTCCAGGAAGGAAACCTCTCATCTGTGATAAGCAACAGCCTTCAGGAGGAGAGGGAGATGCTAAAGAAAGAACGGTAGAGTCTGAGCAGGGGGGTGATTCTTAATTCCCTTGTGTCCTGGTTCCAGCCAGGACAGGGTTAATTTTTTGCAGTAGCCAGGAGGGGGCATGGCAAGGACTCAGAGGTTATTCTACACCACCTCACCTCATTTTCTGGGGCTTTGGGAGGGCTCTCTCAGGTTGCCCGAGAGTTGCAGAGGGAGTGCTCAGGTATTCTCCATTGTCGAGGGTTTCCTGTGAATCATTTGCCTCTGTCTTGTACCCTCTGATTTGTATTATTGCTGTTACTGCTCCCTTTCTTATCTCATTGCTGTTTCCAGTAAATTGGTCTTATCTCAACCTGTGATCTTTACCTCTTGTGCCTCCAGTTCTCCTCTCCAGCCTGCCCTGAAGCAGGGGGAGAGAGAAGAGATGGAGTAGTTTGGAGGGTTTCAGTGGGAGCATTAAATTGGGGAGTATCATTCCTCAACCATGACACCTTCCCTTAAGGTGGTATTGATACCAAAGTGGAAATGACAGGAGAATATCCAAAACAGTTATTGGTGACCTTAAACTATAATTTGCCTAAAGCCAAGTGTGTCTGTGGTATCAGACTAGGATATTAATGCATCTCTAGTTCATGTTTGTCATTTTAGAGGTGTGCTGACTCTGGAACAATGACCCTCTCTTCGAAAGTGTAATCAGTCCTTACTGCTTTTATGAGATTTCCTCTTCATGGGCTTGTATGTGTGGCTGTCTCCTGTGCATCTCTCCTTAGATTGCACAGGTGAAGCAATTGGGTGTGATTAGACTGTGTTTGAAGATTGCAGCAAGACACATTGGTTTGGAGAAAATGAGTTAGTGATGCAAATGTGTGGAAAGTGGTAATGGTTTTGCAAGGTAGGTAGACTAACAAAAGCTTGCAGTCAGAGAAAACAGGACATGGGCATTTGAGGTTCTGTTTTAAAGGTTACTACTGCAGTTGTCTGTTGAAAATTGCTGTCAGATGAGGTGAATTCTAATTTTGTCTCTGCTGTTCAGGTAGTGAACACAGAGCACACGCACACTTGGTGTGATTTTCATTGTTTGTAAAGTGGTATTACTGTTAATATGTGAAGATTGATACTTAGAAAAAACCCAAAGTGCACTATTAGAGAAACTATTGTTTATAATTGCTGACAGAACCGTTGTTCTTTGTAGGTTTTGTTCTTGGGGAAAGTCCTCAGGACACATGGGTGTAATTCTTTTCCTGCTAAGCTTTGCAGCTCACTTTGGTGGGACCAGAACTAGCTGAAACACATCCAGTAGAGTCTAATGAATTACTGTTTGTACTGAACCTGCAGCAGAACTGCTCAGGATTCACACCTGCCACTCTGCACTTAAGTCTAGCACCTATTCCAGTCTGAATTCTACCTGAAATGTCCCAATAATCTGTATCAACTGAAGTCAGTGAAATAGCAGTATGTGATGTGCTGGATCTTGTCCATGAGGTGATATTGTCATCTGACCCATCATACTTGAAAGCTGGGCGTTGCTGTTGTGTCCTCAGTAGTGGTGGTGAAGTGAGGTACAGAAGTAACACAGCCTTCAGCCAGCTGGGTCCCTTTGAGCAAGGGCAAAAGGTGAATTTCATCCTGAGGTGGATGACAGCACTGAGGCAGAAGTGAAGCAGAGTCTGACTGCATTATTGGAACCTTAACCTTGGTGGGCTCACAAAGTACTTAATGAATAATTTTCTTCAGTTCTATCAGTTGGTTGATTATGTTCATTGCAAGGAAGCTGTTGGCAATCTATTTCCATTTTGGGACCAATTGTTCTTCATCACAGCATGTTCTTCATCACATCTAGTTCCACTAGAAATAAGCCAATAGAAAAAGTTCTTTGCTGCAGGTAAAAATGTTTCTGACTTCCCCAGAGCCCTTAAAGTGACTTAAAGATTTCACTTTTGAGGCAGTGTAGTAAGATGCAGTGTGATGTTCCAAGTGTAAACGTTCCATTGGAATGTTTGACAGTCATTTGATATTGCTGTTACTGGCTCGTGTCCTGTTTCTCATGTGTCTTACATATGCCACTCGGGTGTTGCGTTTTGGATGACCTCTCTAGGTATAGTTTTGTGCTGTGTCTGTGCATTTAACTGAGTGATTGTTGTTGATTTAGAATCCAGCAGTCAAAGTAGTTTATTCCTTGTGTTGCTTAACTTGCTGGTATGGGATTTCATCAGATGATGCATTGCCTTTCCACTCAGTGGTGTTGGGTCTTCTCAGAGTGTTGTTAACTTACACCTATATCCAAAGGTATGGATGTGAACCTTATTTTCATAGATGTTTTAAAATGTCTAGCTGTCAGAAATTGTACATGCAAAAAAAATGTTTAGGACCTGGTCTCTAACAGATTCCCTGTCCTCAACAAATACAAGTTCAGATGAGAAGCAATAACATAGGTTAGTTGGTTAATTTGGTCAAAGTGCTGCACTGTTTTAACAGGTTGGAATTTGAATGGGATTCTTTAGGATCTTTTGGTTGCTAACTCAAAGATCTGTTCTCCCTAAGAGAAAGATGACTCAAATTACTATCATGCTAAAAGCTGCTTTGGACAGTGTAAATGACATGGTTTAGTTTTTGCAGGGTTTCCTTCATGCTACACTGGAAGAGAAAGGCCTCTTCTGGCTGCGTGGCTGTTTTGGATCATCCTCAGCCACATGGTTATGTTGCTGCTCTTGAATTTCAGATGCAAATTGCTGCACCAGGCATCTTCTCCTGCAGGGATATCTTTCGATCCTGGTACTCCTACTAAGCCTAGCTACACTCGCAGTGCTAGCCTTCCTGCTGAAAGCCATCTGGTGACCTGTGCAAATCCTGCTAAGGTTTCCTGCAAGAAACAGTTGGAGTGTCTGGCACAGCTCTATTCATCGTGCATAGCAGGTGAGGACGCAGAAGATGTGAGACTGACCTTTCTTTGAGCTTTGAACTTGTGTGTGTGTTGTGAAAGGGAGTTAAATGGGTGGTGGAAGTTGTGGGATAGTTACAGTGTACAGACAAATGACGTCTGGAGAAATAAACTAAGCCAACACAGTTATTAAAATAAATGAATACTTGTTAAAAGTTTAGGGAAGGTGAGCCTGATGCAGTACTCTGAGCTGCAGTAGACTGAAGTTGTACGTCCTGTCAGAAACCAGGCTATTCCCTAGCACATCTTTCCCATGCTGATCTACACTGTGATTGTGTTGTGGGGAGGGAGTCCTTTGCTGACTACCGCAGAACAGGAGTCTATCTTTTTACCGTTGTGTGTTAAAGCAGGACAGTATTGAATAATCCACCTTTAACATCTCATTTACTCTCTTCCAGAAAACCTGGTACCAAATATTTTTCTGGAACTGTTTTTTGTTCTGCAACTGTTGACATCTAAAGGCACTTCTACTGCAGAAGATGGGGATAGTGACCCTGAAATCAGTGAAAGAAATAGAGGTAAGCAGTAGTAATGAAGAGAAAGAATGTTGCTTCCATGGAATGAGAAGGTGTTGTAGAGTAGCTTGGACAGTTATTCTTAAATTACATAAAAATGCCTTATTACCACTGTGGGAGTCATGTGAGATGCTGACAGAAGTCATGCATGTATGGGAAGTGCTTCCACAGTATGATAGAGTGGGGTTGTTAGATACTGTTTGAATTGAGTTTTCTGCTGTTCTGTGAGATTTGCTGTAGTTACTTCCTAACACTGACTTTTAGAGAGAAGGACAGTTGTGCTCGAGTTGCTTCTCCATTGATCCTGCAATTCAGATGTGCTGTTGACCTACTATGACCTACTATGTGTTTCTTAAGCTTCAGGGATCTGACTGCACAGGATCCAGCCATATTGTTGCATTTGGGTTTTGGCAAATTCAGCCTTAATCTTGATGCAATTAGTACTTTGATGTGGATATTACAGTCAAAAGAGTGGCTTTAGGATGAGATCCACCACATCCTCCCTCACCCCACATGCCTCAATTTGATTGACCTTTGTTTTGCTACTCATTGATTCTTAGGGCTGAGATTAGGAACACAAAGTCTTCAGCTATGGGAGCACCAGTTTATGACTGATTGTAGCTGGTCTACTTTTTTTGTCCTGGATCTGCTTACTGTTGTTCAGAACATTGAGAAAGAGTCTTTTCTTTCTGATACAGCATTAAACAATTCAATTGCCTTTAGTATAGGAAAAGTAGGGAGTGGAAACTTCTGCAAATTCAATAGGGGTCTGGAAGATTATTTTTGGATATGTCAGTTCCTACTTTCCTTAAAAGCTAATTGTTGGTCCTTTAGTTTATAAATGGTAATAGGCACTGTCGTCTCATGTTTCTTTGTTCCCCTTAGATGTGTCAGGGAGACAGCACTTTGAAAGTGTGCACAATTGCGTTTATTTTGCTGTTCGAGTCTTGGATTATCAATATGAGTGAGTTGAGTTCTTTTTTCATCTGCTCGTGTCTGCAGCTGTGTGTGGGGTTGAGCAAGTGTGCTTGGGTTTTAGAACTTTACCAGTTACGGGCACAGAGTTGTTAATTTTCCTTCAAAACATACGGCTTGACCTGGATTTGGATGTCTGTGGGTTTCCTTGCACTGATCTGTCCGCTGGACTTTGTTGTAGTTGTGCAAGAATAGGAAAGTCATGAGATGAGAATGATAACAAATACCGATACCAGTAGGATTTCATGCTGGGTACGTGTGGTTGAGAACTCTTTACTTGGCAGCCTCATAAAACGTAAGCATAAGCATTTCTTTAGATGGGATCATGTGTTGTTTATGTCTGTCCGTCTGTCTGTCTGAGTTTTATCCCTGTTGTCTTGGCAGAATTATTTCCCATTTAGAAAAGGGAATGCTGAAGCTTTTGGCCGAAAATGAACGGATTGCATCTTTTTCTCCCACCTTGCACAAGAGGCTCAGGCAGGCTTATGAAAGCAGCACAGCCAAGGTAAAAATGGGCAGACCCCAAGTGAAATGGGAGTTGTTGTTCTTTGTGTCGTTGTTCTTTTATTTGCAATGGCTTTGCTGTTAAATCTCATTCCTTCTACTTCACCTTGTTGTGTTGTCTCTAGAAACTGTCTAAAAGCTACTTTTTTTCCTTGTCAGTGGGTGAGTCAGGGGTCCGGTGGTTGTTAGCTGTGAATTGCTGCTGGCTAGCCTTGAGTTGTGCTCCAGGCCCTGACCTCAGCCAGAGACTTTGATAGGGTCAAGTTTTGCTTTTGAAATTCTCATCTAATAAACGTGGATCCCAGGAGAATGGTTGGCTAGGTGCAGTATCTGAAGGTAGTTCAAAGATGTGGATTTCGTTCATAGCTATGCACTCCTTTTAGGCAAATGGCATTTCAGAGGAGACAATCCAGATTGGGAAAAATGGTTCCCTTGTGTGATCCAACTGGGTTAGGGAACTAAAGCTGGATGGTAGGAATGTATTTTGTATCTCGTTTCATCCCTCTTTTAAAAATGGAGATTGCTCTTGGCAAAGAAGGGACAGTGCACTGAGACTGGGACATGTCAGTAGCTGAGCTTTAAAGTTGTTACCGTTGTAAATAAAGGCCTTGTTACTTGAAGCACAGGCTTTTTAATTGGAGAAAGAGTAAGGTAACAGAAATTGCCAGCCAGGATCCTGAATTTTCTCAAGCCCTATATTGAAGGTACACTTTGACTATTTGTGGGTCTTTCCACACTGTATCAATACTGGTTGCAACCGGTTCAGCAGAGATTTAAGGAGACCAGATAGTTTCTCTCCTAATGTTGAGTGATGCTGCCTCTGTAGCCTAATGCAGACTGTGAAACTGTTGGTGTTTGCTAGTAGTTAGCAATGAGGAAGCAGAGTGTCTGAACAACTAGGCTAGTGATACTTTGTTTCCTCATCCTGCCTTTTCCCTGCTTTTTTCTGAGTCTCAGATTGTTTAGAGGCTTACATTAGTTTAATGGCTGCCTTTATATTTTTAACAGGTGTCTCTCCTGCTGCCATGCGCTGTACAGTCTGTTTCTTTTCAGCCAGAAACTGACAATCGCTCCAACTTTCCCAGTGACAGAGCGTTTCACATATTTAAGAAACAAAGGTAGGTTTCTTCTAGTGTTCCTGGTTCCTCACACGGTATAAACTTTGCACGATTGTGAACAAAGGATATTGAGAATGTGTCATGTATGCTACATGCTGTAGAAAAAAAATCTTGAAATTTTTACTCTAATTAAACGAAAAAAAGTCTTTGTCCATATTGACTGCAGGAGCTAAATGGTTAGTGTCTTTAGAGAAGAGCAGCCTAATTCTTCAGGAGTTATTGAGACTTCTGATAATGCCAGTACAGTGTGTACACCCTACTGGATTGCTTCTGCATATAAATCTGGTATGCTTTTATTCTTCGTGCCACCTCCCTCCGTGCTTGCAGCAACAGGGTGAGGGCAGAATGATGAGTTGTCTCGGTCCTTTTCTTTTTCTCATAGGTATTGCTTCATGTGGCTTATTCTTTCCTGCCTCTCAGTCTTCACTATGTCTGTCTGGTAATGGCTGTTTTGGTCATTCCATCACAGATTGGGCATAACAAGCTTAAGCACTTGCTGTCAAAGACATGGAAAATGGAAACTCACTGAAGTGCTGCTAACATTTATGAGTTTTTCAAAGGTATCTGAATGCTTAGAGGCTGGAGTTATTTAATCTGAGGTAGATTCTTGCCGGGGAGCTTTGGAGCAGTTGAATATTCAGTTGTTGCTTCAAATTTTGAGGAGTGGGTATTCATTCCCTTAAATATCTTGATTCACAGGGATATATTTTATGAACTTCTGCGCGAATGGGAGGATAACCATGAGAAAACTGGCTGGGACTTTGAAAGAGTTCTGGGCAACAAGATCAGGTAGGAGTCTTATGCAACTTCAGCTAGCTCTTTAATGTAGCTGAATTGCTGGTGCAGCATACTGCACTTGGCATCCTTAGTTCCATGTTCTGCCCGGTCTTCTGCACTGATCTGTGGGGGGCTGTGTGCTGCTTGGAAGAAACTGCCTGTGTACACTTGCTTCTGAATTTAAAAGTATGAACTGTTATCTTAAAGAAACAAGCCCTAAGTGGCAAGGGCCTAATCAGTCTTGATGTTGCTCTTTCATAATCACAGAAAGAGTTGCTCTCAAAACCAGTGTGTTGTGGTCTGAACATTGTTATTGCACACTTGTGTGTGCAAGTCATGTTTCCCATGTCTGACTCCTCTTAAGTGAGGAGAAGTGTCTTGTGTGTTCAGAAGCTATGAGCTCTTCCAATTATTCCAGAGGGTCTAGTGCATTGGCTCTGAAAACAAGACAACTGTGTCTCTTTCTGTTGGAAGCAGACTATTTTATTCACTTATTGCTTTATCAAAATGCAGTATGTATGAAGAAACTATTATAGTGTTGAAAGCAGTTGCCTTGTGGGTTTCTGTGTTAGTCTCCACCAGCCTACTCAAGTTACATGTATGTAGGTGGCTTTTCACCACAAGAGCAAAACAAGGCTGAGGCTTAAACTGAGACAATTTCCTTCTCTTGGGGCATCAGAAGTAGCACTCTTGCTGTTTGCTTACTTCCGTATGTGTGAACTCTCAACTCACTGTTCCGGGCAGGGAAGAGTGGGAGCTGAATGAGTTTATTCTTTTTTCTAAATAACAGCATTATTGCAGGAAAGGAAGAGATTCTTTTTATCTCTAGAGCTGTGTTTACCCTGCAGGTGCTCAGGGAGAATTTTTGTTTCCATGTCAGCAGCAGGTGGGGCTCAGCTCTTGGGAAACTGGGTTGTAAAGATATTGCTTTTTTTCAATGGCCTTTGGAGATTGCTTTCTTAAAAGTAGGTATTTTATGCTTTTAGTATAGTTTGAGGTTAGAATACTGGTTTTTGTACCACGAAGTTCCAGTCAGAATTTTGTAATGTTTTCCTTCACAGGGCCATGATGGCTCACCTATCTGCAACCTGCAACCACAGCCGTTTTGCCAGGCTCTTTCAGAAACAGCTTATCCAGGTAAATGCCTTGTGTTGTTTAATGACTGTATACATCAAAGCTGACTTGATCCTTCCTTGCTCTGAGAAAACAAACTGTCTTGTAAGCTTCCTTGAGGTTTTCCTATTGAAACTTTTTTGGGAGATGCAAGTTTTCAAGATGGGAATTTCTTTCCTTCTTCAGAAATAATCAGTGGTAAATGCCTGATGAACTCTGTTTAAATCAGGAATAAGGCACACTGAGCACATCACGAGCTGTAAGCATTCATTCTTCATGGCTATTGACTTTGACCTTCTAATTTTGGTACAGTTATAGTTTCTGGAAATTTTAAGAATGTATTTTGACATTTGTCAGATGTAGAGGTTCCCAGCTATGTTTGTTAGCAGCATGAGTGCAAAAAATCTCTGGTTCTTCTGTGTAACACTGCAACAGGCTGGTTTTGGTACAGTATTGCTGTTATAATCAAAAGGGTTTTTTTTAGCAAATTTCAAGCATCATCTGACTTCATTGTAACTAAAGAAATGAAGAAGGAGAAGATGCTTCTGAATGAAGTATAGATATTCACTGTGTTCTGCGTAGGTGCTTGGCTTATTGGTGGGTTCATTTTGGAGAGCAAAATAGACACAAAGCCTCACCTTGAGTATTAGCCCACACACATTGCCAGGAAGCTGCAAGCTGTTGGAATATTGTAAATTCTAGTGCCAAGTCTGGGTTTGCATCAGTGTCCTGTCAGACTGTATGAGTGTGTTCATGGAAATTGTGGGAAAGAGGTAAGATGAACTTCATTGCATCAGTAGGATTTAATGAATCCTAGGTGCTGTATTTCTCCTTTATATCTGTGCCTTCTTAATGACGACTGTAGGATTTCACAAGGGTAGCCAAAGATCTAGACTGATAACTGGGTGTCTTCAGTGGATCCAGTGTGTCTGACTGGAAAGTGATTTGCAGAATCTTGTGTATATCATGATACTCTTGCAGAAATGAGCCGAGACTGAGGACTTGTGTCAAGGCCTGATAATTTAAAGGTAGAGAAGTGTAACAAGGTGTTCCCTTGGGGAGGCAAGGATGCTCTGTTTGGAATAAATGGACCCAGTACTTGCTCCCTTGATAGACATTCTTAAATGTTGCTTTTTATTATGATCCCTCTTATTAAAACTATCATGACTTAGATGTATGCCATCAACTTTTCCCATTGCTCAGCATTTGCTAGGTTATGTCTGGAGTGCTGTGTCCAGTCCTGGGCTCACCAGCACAAGGAAAGAAAGATAGAGACTTACTAGAGCAAGTCCACTGCAGGGCCACGTAAATGATTAAGGGACCAGAGCATTTTTTGTATGAGAAGAAGCTGAGAGCTGGGAGTATTCAGCATGGAGAAGGCACCAGGTTGTCTTAGCACTGTGTTACAAATACCTGCTGGGAGGGAATGAAGAAGAGGGAGCCAGATTTTTCTCAGGAGTGTTCACTGAGAAAGGACAGGAGGTTGACTCTGACTGAACAAGAGGGTTGGATTAGATGATCCAAGAGGCCCCTTCTAAACAGTTTTGCAGTTCTGTAATTCTTTGAGTCTTGAGTTGTACCTGTGTGTTTGAGGCAGTGGGGCATTAATTTTTGAATTTTATTTAAGTCTCTGGAAGTTCCAGGAAAACCTGCTCTGGGAATGTGTAGTGCAATATCATGGGCCTTGGAGACTGAGCTAAAGATCCTACTGAGTGGTTCATGAAGATCATGAGAGATAGCTATTCTCTCCTCACATCCACATGTAGCCTGCTAGATATGCCCTAGTTAGATGTGTAGGATTGGAATTCTGTCTCACAAGACCTCTGGGCTCTTTATGGCCAAGGTGGGTAGCATGTTTTGGCACGGGGAGCAGTTGTTCTGTATGTGGGCACCAGGAAAGATGGTGCTTGGATTACTCCAAAAACAGCCTTGTGAGGAAGGGATAATATGCTGGGTGAGAGATGAAGTGAAATGCTGCCTTGTTACAAATATTCCACCTCGCTACTCTTTCTGTCTCCTACAGATGTGCAAAGGCCCTATCGGTGGTGGTGCAAGCTGGGGAGACACTCCAGACCAGGACGTCCTTAATATGCTGGGTTCTGATAATCTGAGCCGTCTGAAGAGGCTGCAGGAAAGATTTGTTGTTCCTCAGAGCATCAGAGGGCCTTGTCCACCTCCTTCATTCCCAGGGTGCCAACAATTCTTCAGGGACTTCATCCTCAGCGCAGGAAGGTGAGCGGCCCGTGCTTGCTGTTCCTGTTCCCTCTGTGAAACGCGTGGGCAATGGAAGCACCAGCACGTTTCTCTTGCAGCAGGGAGTTATCCAGAAAGATTGGGACTAGACTATATGGTAATGATTTCTCTGCTATAAACCCATCATACTTTCTTGGAGCTGTCAGCATTTCCCAGTGCCAAGGCATGCAGTGCTACCTAGCAAGGACACTGGACTGGACAAATACTTCTTGAGTGGCAGAGCATGAAGCCAAGGTGTACAGGATGAAGCCAGGTTCATGGTTTTGTTTAACGTTTTAGTTTTTCACAATTCACAGCATGGGGGAATTGTGATCTATGGGAGATTATAATCTTAAATTCAGTTATTTTATAGATTCCTCCTTTGGCAGATCAATTTTATTATCCTTATGCTGAGACTTGTTACATAGCATCTCTGAAAAAGTACAAAAGAAGAGTGAAAATGAAGGTGCACAGCCAATCCTAGTCTTCTCTCTTGCTTTCTTGTCTGTCAGTCTGTTACATTGGATGTCTGCTGATGCTTGTTACAACTCACGAGACAAGCTTAAAATTTTGCAGTGTGTTAGTTGAGGTTTTACTGCTGTTTTCAGCCCAGTCTGACTCATCATCATCTTTTGCTGAAGTTACCAGTTCAATCAGCACCTGATGGATAGTCTGTGCCTGAAGATACTTGAACTGAATGGCCTTACTCTGGTGGAGCACGAGCACAGTGATGGGGAAACAGATATGGATGAACAGGTAAGCTTGCTTTGTGCAAACACATCTGTCAGGAATTTCTCTGAGCTGTTCCAGTAGTCAAACAATTACTGGCTTGATTGTGAGTTGTTTGGGGCTTCCACCACTGCATTTACAGGACAAGAGCTTCTTCATTTGGTTTTGTCATAACTCTGCAATTTGCTTATTTGTCTGAGCCCCTTGCCACTTACTTGCATGCTTCAGGGTGCTTCATAGAACTGTCATGAGTGCACCATAGTTGTGAAAGTGAAAGCCTTCTCTTTAGGTTGTTATATCCTTTGTTAGATCAATGAAATAACCGAGTCCAGTTGTTGCACCCCATTTCAATAAGTTCCTTGCTACTTTTCCATATGGAAAGATTTTAGTTACAATGAATTTATAGTCATCCCTGTTCATAGGTTTTCAGGTGTTTCTTCACTCAACTATACCTGTCAGAGGTGTCACAGCTTATAGACTATTGGCAAGGTAGTAGCCAGAGGTTCATGGAAACTTGCAAAGTGGTGGTGCTATAAAGGAGGCAATGTGAGATCAGCTCTGCCTCTCATTGACTCCAAAGTTCTTAATATGAAGATGTGACTGAGTAGCTGCTTGTTTCAGAAAGCTCTTGAATAATTCCTTCTTGTAAAGAAGTGAAGGAATGAAGACAGAAGCAATTTAAAATGCTTGATGAATAGGTATTTTAGAAACTTGGCTCTGTTAAAACCAGTGGTGAAGCTGTGTGGCCCTTTTACAGGAAGGGAGTGGAAGTTTAGTGTAGGCATTTGCTTTGCCAGTGTAGGCTAGCATTGCCTCAGCTTGCTTTTCTTTGTTTTAGGATGAGAAGAAGCGTTTCACCGTGGCCCTGTTGAGTCTCCGACTCCTCGCCAAGTTCCTGGGGTTTCTGGTTTTCCTGCCCTATCGCACTGCGGAGCAGCCAACCGGAGACTTGCAAGATTCCGCGTTAGCGCTGAGGAACCAAGTAAGAAACCGAGCATGGCCTTCTGCTTGACAGGCAGTTTTTCTAGTCCAAGGAGGATTGTGAGTAGTCATGCACTTGCAAAGTGGGCCAGTGGTTCCTGGGATGATGTTATATGGTTCTGTGTCCCTGCTGCATATTCTGGTGTTGGGAACAAAGGAAAAAAAGGATTTGTGTAACCTTGAAAAGAGGGAGCGATGCACTGGTGGTGAGGTACTGATTCTTCTGTTGTTTCTGCTAATCTGGGTCTCTCATACCAAAACTTTCACCTAGCAAAGACAGCTTGTATTTATAGTGTCACATTCAGCTACCAGGACTGATTCTGTTAGTTTTGCACCTGTGTCCCAGCAGTGTGTCATACTGAATGGAAGCATTAGACCATGACTCCACTTTGTACATGGAAAGGCTTTTAGCCTTGCTTTTCCAAGTCCCAGTGGGACCTTTGGTTGCAGTCATAGTGTGGTTTTTACCTCTGGTCATGTGCAAAGAAATGTTTTCATTAGCCAGAAGTCACCAGTACAGAAGGTGAAATCCCAGAAAGAAAAGTCAAGATATAGTGAAAATTTTTTTCTATAAGTATCAAAAGATAACGTCAAGCTGCTGGTTTAACTTTTCTTGTCCTTTAAGACCCTGCCTGTACTGGATATATTAAAGCTTCTGAGACAATCTATTCGGGATCAACGTTCTATCCTCACTATTCCTTGGATTGTGGAGTACCTCTCCCTTGTGGATCATATTGCTCCTTTCCTTGATTATTACAGGAAAGTATTTGGTCTCTTGCTGCAGGTATACAGGTAAGAGCCTGGGAAACTATATCTATAAAGAACGTTTCTGTGAATGTTTGATTATTTAGTTGAGGTACCTGATGGTTGAGAATGCATGCTGGCACTGTTTGAGATTCTTATAAAAAGCACTAAAGCTCTTTATTTTTTTTTTGATGGTGCAGAGCATGCATACTTTATATCTTACATAAAGCTGCAAAGAGATAACAGCCTAAACTCGGGGATTAATACTTGATTCAGATATGTGGTTTGTTCATTAAGTAAGTAAAAGTCTTTAAATCCCACTTGATCACTCTACATCTGCAGCTGTGATTGATCTTCAAGCCGGAGCTTGAATTTTGACCTTAAACCTACAAGGGTTCCAATGCCTAAATAATTTTTTAGTTTTCTTTGCTATATACATGAGGAAAATTTGAAGCACATTCTAGAGAATGGCTTGTCTAGTGTAAACTTATGACAGGATGTTCTGCAGGTACATACAAAAAAGTAGAGCTTACTCTCTCTTTAGGCAGACATGCAAGGAATGTGTACATGGTGATAGATAGTGTAAGTGAATGGTTTGGAATGTTTTCCTTAATGAAAATTGAGCTGCTGGAAACTAACACTCTCTCTTGCTGCTTCTGCTGCATGGCAGGTTAATGGTCCTTTCTGAAGACAAGGAGATGAGTTTCCTGAACAAGCTGCTGATCCTTGCAGTTCTGGGTTGGCTTTTTCAGGTAGGGTCTCCTGTGTGCATGTAGCTCTTCTCTGAAGAAAAAGCAGGGCCCAGAACTCAATACAAAATAGTTTTGAAATGAATTAAAACAATTCAAAACAGTAGTTTGTTGTTTTGACGCTTCTTTTTTTTTTTACACTGGTGTGGGGTTTAAAGAATAACTGTATTTTAATGGAGAATTATTTTCCTCTAGTGGAATTGTATGAAGCAACATTTTTTTTCCAATAGGAATTCTAATTGCATCTGAAACACATTCTGTGCTTACTAATCTGCAACCTTGTAAGAAAACTGACAGCTGATTCCTGTTGGAACTGGAAGCTCGTGTCGCAAAGATGGTGTGCTAGCTGCCAGCCTTGAATTACTGGGGAATTTATTGTCTTATAGAGGGATGGTGTGTGATGGACTTTTAAAATTCTTTTGTGCCTCCAGTTGGAAGCAAGATAACTACTTAGCAGGAACCTGTTGGAAATGTGAAAGATGCTGTATGGGGAGGGTGAGGAAGGTGGCTTATGTTACTGTGGTCAAAATAAGTCTTTAATTTTATGGAAAGGTTCTCCTCAGGACAAGAGGATCCTTAGTGCTAGGGGTTCTTTTTTGTGGGTGGCAGGGTGGTGAGATTTTTCTGTCCTATTATCAGAAATGGTGGCAGTTGCTGACTGCCTTTTGGGTTGCAACTGCTGGGTTTTCTGTTTCAGGTTCCATCAGTCCCTGAAGAGTTGTTTTTTACTACTGATGACAGGCAGGAGAGATTTGTGCTGGATACTGTGACATCTGCTCAGGCTTTGGTGAGTTAGTGCAACAGCATGTCCTCTGAATCTGTGGGTGAAGATGGACCTACCACTTCCTTGGGAGTTGTAAGATGTTATCGGGAACTTGGCTTCAGGGCAGCTGCCCTGAGCATATGGAGACCAATGGATGTGATGCCCAGTTTGTCCGAGTGCCTCGATTGCATCGCATCTGTGTTATGGGTTGTGAACTCTGTGTTACAGCTCTGGGTTTTCCGTCAGGCAGGAGCCATCTCACCTGCTGCAATAATTTGCAGAACAGGTGCCAAGTTATGCTGGAGGATCAGATGCCGCTTTCCTGCAAGGTGAGCTGATGGAACTGTAGCTCTTCCCAGAAATAAGCAAAAGTAATGGTGGACAGAAATAGTAAGATGGGACTGTGAGAGCGAGGGTGCTGTTTGTGAGGTCACCTGTTTTCCAGTGTCACGATAAAGGGTAGCTGAACTGAAAATGGTAGGAGCAAGCAGGAAAGGAGGTGAGCTTATGGCATGCGCGATATTTCAGATAACTCCCAGACATGCAAGGGGATACATAGTATTCCATGGAAAAGGGGTGTCTATGCTGAGATACACTGCCTTCAGATCCTGGATGGGATCTGAAGTTCCTGTTCCTCCGGTGGCCCTGCCTGTGCTGTGTTAATACTGGGGTGACATTTCTCCACGGTGTGGTGTCCCAGTGAGTCTGGATGAAGGCACTTGTGGAGGTGTGATGCATAGCAGATGTGCCTCATGTATTTTCCTCCATAGAAAGGTTTCTCCCTTATGAGTAGAAGCTGTGGCAACAGTCCTGGTTCCCTTCTTTAACCCAGCTTTCAGCTAGGCTTTGTTAGTGATCAGGGGCAAAGGCTGAGCTGCACTAATAACATGAAGAGCAGCTCATTCTGTGTTACAGGGCTGGACTGGACACTTGGGCTGCAAAGTTCATAATTTTACTGTGTATTTGGAATCCAGCTGTTGTTTTTGTGGAAAGGTGGCCCTGAAACCTGCCTGTGACCGCATGTATGGGGTTTCTGACTTGAAGACTGTTTCTTTCCTGCTGTATCCTTTCAGCATTTCCTTCATTTTCTCACCAGGACTTTGTACCCTTGGTGGATCAGCAGTTACTTTATACCTGCTGTCCCTATCTTGGTGAGTATTTGATTTATTTTTGCTATAGACATAAAATATATTCGTATATATTTGTTTTTATTTAGTTAGTTGTTTATATTTATTGTTTGGTACTGTGAGTCCTTGGATCACCTTTCTTACACTTCCTCACAACTTCAGGTCTCAGTTGTGTATGCAAGAACCTTGATAAAAAGCTGTCTTGCAGAAGCTCCTGCAGCTGTGGATAGTATCTGGTGAAGCTGGGAGAGGGAGGCTACATAGTCAGGGTAGTTGATCCACAGAGCTTGAATACAGAGGGAGAGGGGAAGCCACCCCTCACAAACTGCAAGGAAGCATTATAAGGATTAGGTGCACAACTTTTCCATCCTAGTTATAGTAAGAGGTATTTGAGCTTGTTCCTTGAGCATATGTGCTTGAATGTCTTGTTCCTCGAGCATATTTCTGCTGCCAGGCAGAGGAGAAGAATCCTTTTGTGCCCTGGTGTTTTGTCAGGTTGTTGTTTGAGATAGCTTTTTCATGGGATCTGTCTACCAATGGTAAAATTCCTCTCTGTAGACAATAGGGTCCCAGATGGGGAGATGGTGCTCTTCTTCTTGGGACTTAGTAGGAAAACTGTATGTTAAACCTGCATCGTGAGAGCTTCTAGGGGTAAATAGGTTGTCCAGCGTTTCCCCCAGTATTTTCTCCTGACTCTGTTGGAATTTTGTGTAACTCTGCTTGCCTCGTTGTGCTTGTAGACTTTATGGTTCTTGCTTGCCACACTAAAAAGGAACGTATAAAAGTGACTGCTCCCTCATCCTTCAGAACTAGTCCCATGTGCTAGGGAGATTTTTGGAAGCTTCCTCTTTTCAGAGCCTTGCCTGCCTTGCTATGCCCTGCCAGTTAAATATATGTGGGATGCTCCCTCTGCTTTTCTGAAGCTTCTGTTTTCATAGAAGCTGAGAGAATCTGCTCTGGGAACAGGACTGGAAAAGTGAAAGTCTCTTTCTTGAGTTTTGATATTTATTTTTTTTGTGTCCTTGCTTGTGAGGTTGATGAGTGCTTTTGCATGTTTTTCTGTGCAGGTGAGCTGCGTAAACTACTTGCCTCTTTTGTGGCTGGCAGTGGAGGAAAAAATGGTGGTTTTATAAGGAAAATCACTCCCACAGCTGCAGAGTCCTTGGCACCCAAGGCTTCTGTCACGCAGCGGAAACTGCAGGTAATGAAATTAGGGAGTGGAAAGGGAAATTTAGGGAAAAGGGGCAGGAGAAATTTGCGTGTGTGGGTGTAGGGTTATACAGTGGTCTCTTCATGCCAGGGAAAGAAAGAATGGACCTAGGCAGCAGGGGAACATTGTGTTTAACAGTCAGGTATCTTTACTCCCTGTTTTTCTGTTACAGTCATGTGGCTGGGATACGGTGTGGGTGCTGAAATCCAGATAACCTCAGTAAACATTCTTGCAGTTGGAACAACTAGTCTTATTTATCTGTTTCCCTCTTCTTTAACATAAAATGTTGGTATGTTTCTCATACTTTGTTTTGGTTAGATTGTAGCTGTGCTTTCCACTGAAAGGGTGACCTGTGTAGGAGCCTACAAGATTACCAGCCTGTAATTAAAAGGACTTGTTCTTTCCAAAACAAGCCCTGTGTGGTGACTCACTACTGGTAGACACTGTCAGAGCTCTCCCATTCTTCCCTTTACAGGTCTTTTGTAGCTTCAGAAACCCTGATCATGAGCTTTGGGTTAAATGGTTAGAAGGGAATAGGGAGTAAATAATGTACCGGGATGATGAATGCTACAGTAGCAGACAGTTCTAGTGTAGGCAAATTGTCTTTTAGTACATCTCCAGGTGGTAGTTCTGTCCACTCCTGTGCTGGTGAGAGGAGGATCTGGGTGCAGTGCTCTAATCAATTAACGCTTTCTCTTGAACAGGTGGAGTTGGAACAGGCCTTTTTCCACAACCAGCCTCCTTCCCTACGGAGAACAGTGGAATTTGTGGCAGAGCGGGTGGGATCCAACTGTGTTAAGCACATCAAGTAAGTGCTGGTCACCTGTTCTGTGACTTAAGAAGTAACTTTACATTATGATTAGGCAAAGAGTCGATCCTTTAAGCTTGCATGTATGAGGGAAAGAAGCTTCTCTGAGGGTGTGCTGTGTAGCAGAACACCAAGGCTGCGTAAGACCGTGACCAGCAACATCTGCTGTTATAGAGGGGAATTTGTGAAGGGATGTAGAGAGGAGGGTGATACAACTGTGGGACACTTTGTATGTGAATGCAGTGCAGCACTGAGACTTCATAGCCTTTTCAGAACATTCTTGCTAATGATGGGAAAATCTCATATCAGGAATGACCTCTGGAGATCACTTGATCCAAACTCCTGCTCAAAGCAGGGCCAGCTTTCAGGTTAGATCAGGTTTATTGGCACCTTTTTCAGTTGGAAAAGCTTCCATCTCTTAAGGATGAGGATTCAGCCAACCTCTTCGTACCATGTTCCAATGCTTAATTTTCCCAGACTTTATGAAAAAGTTTCCTTATATCCTATCAGAATATCCTTTGTTCCAGCTTGTGCATATTGCTGTCAACCATTAGCAGTGCTCTTCCTGGAAGTCTTGTTCTGTCTTCTCTGTAACTTTTTCTTCAGCTTTCTCTTGTCTGCACGCTGGGTGAAACTGACTCCCCCTTGTAGGTGTGTGCTCCACCATCCCAGCTATTTAATGATTTTTTTCTTTTCTCCTGCAGTTACTCAAATTGTCCCTGGCTTTGTTGTCCTGAGATCCCAAAGCTGGACACACTACTCCAGATGCAGCCTCGCAGTGATGAGGGAAGCAGTGACTTCCCTTGACTTGCTGGCTGCACTGTTGCTATTGTCAGCTCAGTATAAGGTTGGCTTTCTTTGGACACTCCTAACTCACCTTGTGTTCTGGGAACCCCAGGTCCTTCCTGCAGAGCTGCTCTGTAGCCAGTAGACCCCAGTCTGTACAGGTGCACAGTCAGCCCATTTCTCCCTCTTTCCACATTCTTCCTGTGTGGCAGCCCTGCCCTCCAGCTCGTGAGCTTGCTCAGAGTTTGCAGTGTTCTGTTGTCCAGCTTGCTGAAGCCATTAAATGTTATCAGCCCCTAAGGAATGGTGGTTGTAGTGGGCTGCTGCTGACATCTTTGAACTTCTGAGCACTATCAGTTGAGCATACAAGGGTATTGCTGCCAGAAAAGAGACCTGTAACCAAATATGTTTCTAGTAAAACCCGAAGGCTTTTGACTCTTGAGTCTTAGCACTATTTTGGTGTCTTCATTGCTGTTTTCTTCTGTACATACAGAACAAGGAGATGATGCAGTACTAATTCGTTTTTAGCAGAGTGACTTACTGCATTTGAGATGGGTGTCCCCCTAAATTGGGGAGAAGAGCTGGGTGCAGTTAGTGTACTGTTTCTTGTGTTGATTTCAGTCTGCCTGATTGTTCTTGGTTTTGTTGCAGGGCAACACTGGTAGCAGAGCTGGTTCAAAGGGCTGAAGCCATGTTGCAAGATAAAGTGAAGGAGGAGGATGTTAATCATGACAAACTGCTTGAAGAGGTGTGCACTCATCTGTATGAGGAAGGGGCCCAGGCACTCATCAAAGGCAGAGAGTAAGGAGGAGAAGTTATTTAAACTTGTGCCTTCCCATCTCTTCTTGCTGCAGAAGCTATAAGCCTAGTTTAGCTTGGCCTGTCGTGCTCAGGTCCTGGTAATTATAAACCATGCCCTCTGCTCTTCGTAGGGTGAGTGTCTGCTGTGCCTCCAGCCAGTTAATACTGTGTTTGTAAGAAGGAGTAAAGGTGCTGTGTGTCCCTCTGCATCCAGCTCCAAACAGACATCCACTGCAGCTATTGTATTTCCCCTCTTTGGAAAATTGATATTGCAGCTTCGTTGCTTGTAATTACCCTTTCCTTGTCTGGTTCTTTTACTTTGATTTATTGCATTGCTACATAATGAACCTCTGAGTGTTGTCCAAGAACTTTGACTAATCCTGTGGCACACTTTCTTTCTTTTCTTGCAGATTTTGCAAAAAAAAAGGTCCTGAGGCAGTAAGGGTGCTGTTGCCAGAAGAGACGTCTGCAGCAGTATGTATTTTCACTAAAACTTATAAAAAGCCTTGACTTTAAGTCTGGATCGTTACCATTTTCCCGTTGCCGCCTCACTTCTCCCTTAATAGCTCAGGTCAAGGGAACCTATTGATGCACTTGTGGGAGGACTGATAGATAGCTAAGGAGAGTCACTTCTACTGGGCTACCTTGCATATTCTGGGTAAAGTGATACTCCAGCTGATAGCTGACTGTTGAGGCTAGAATGTTATATAAATTGCATTCATCTTGCAGTGCTAATGCTTTTGTCTTAGCATCGACTTCCACGAGAGTTGATGAGATTTGGAAAATCAAAACGGGTCGGTCGAATTGCTCAAACCAGCAGTTTCCATAGAGGGGGTGGTGCTCAGTTTAATTGTTGAGTGCCAAAATTAAGCCTTTTTCTTCTAGACTTCTTTCTGAATTTTCACTGACTGCAGTGCTGTGGCTGATAGTAAATCTATCATTTGTTGTCCTCCCTGTAAAGGTTTTAAGTAGTGCGGAAAACATTGCGGTGGAGCTGGCTACCGAGAGAGCCTGTGGCTGGCTCTCTGCCAACATTTCAGGTGAGTCTTTTTACCTGAAACTGGGGCTTCTAACCTGTGCATTGTACTCTTTTCTTCTGAGATCAAGGGGCAGACACTGTTACAAAGTACTTGGTCCTACTAGTTGTTCTTTTAGTGGAAAGTATGGGGTTGCTCTGTCCTTCCTTGTTTAGCAATAACAGAAATGATTTCTAGCTCTAAGAACCTTCTTTGAGGATCTTTTGGGCATGGCCCATAGTCGTGATTTTTAGTTATGGAGTCTTGTAGGATGGTGAGAGTAAATGCTGTGGAAAGCTCCTTCTGGAAATGTCATCTAGGCTGAAGCTGTCTTAGCACTTCCAGTGTATACAGACAACTGCTCTCTCAAGCCACCTTATGGTTCACATATACAGAGTGCTTCTGAAATCTCCTGTAAAACAAACACTTCTTGGACTTGGGTGTATTTTCTGCAGGCTGAAGGCAAGTGTTGTCCTTTTAGTCTGTAATACTGCTCTGGCAGCTCTTCAGAATCTCTGAAAACCCATTTTTTCAAGAGGTTGTGCCAAAAATCTGGGGAGGAATGTCCAAGTACCATTTGCAACCACAGGAGTTTAGTGTTTTGGATGCTGATCAAAACTTATTTTGGTAGAAGACATATGGCTTTTATGGGAACAGTAGTTGAACTGGTATGATCACACTGAATCAGCTTTGTGCTTTGGCATTGCCTTCTGGCTTAGCTACTGTGTTTGTTAAACCCACCGAAATATTTCCATGGGACGTGAGATGAGTTTCCAGTGGGACCTGGTAGTGATGGGTGGCCGCCTTCTCCAGCTGTGGGTTAGCACACCCTCTCCTCTGCACATTAAATATAGTGGGAAGTCAGAGAGAGGGGTTTGAAAATGTGAGCTGTCTTTTTTCCTTATTCACCGTGGTCCTTGGAATGAGAGGCTAAGAGTGTTTGGAAATGATTCTCTGCTTCAGTGGAGAGAAAAACTGAAGCAGACAGGATTTGTTCTGTGTTCTCTGTAGCACTCATCAAAAGGGAAGTGAAGGCAACCTTCAACCGAATGCTGAAAGTCCCAGGATTTCCCTTGCCAGGCGAGGATGCTCTGGAGCTGAGAAGGGACTGTCCTCTGGGCTGTCAGCACTGTGCTCCCTTTCCCTCCCAGATCATCAATGAGATTAAGGTACACAGTGTTCACTTCCTGGCTTGCCCCAACTCCCTTTCTTTCCATTTTTCACATTGGTGTTTTTGTGGTTTATTTTTATTGCTGTTTTGTGGGGTTTGTTTGTTTATTTGTTTTTAAGAGAATGGTCTGGTTCTGAGGAACTGGCTGTGGGGAGTGCTTAGGAAGCACGATGGAAAGAAAGTTCTCAGGTTTTTTCAACCCCTGCTTGCTGTGTCTAGATCAGAGTTCCCTGTTAGGAGTGCTGTCTCAAATACAGATTTCTGGTAGCATGCCAGTGTGGCCTTTTTGATATGGGTAGGATGGAAACCACAGTGTGGACACCATAGTATTATGTACAGTTTTGCAATCATTTAACCTATGTACCCCATAAGGAAAAGAAGGATTCTGAACACCTCACTTTTTTACCTTTATGTATTCTGCCTATTTTTTTTTGCACCTGATTGTCTGCTTGCAGGCAAGTAATGCTGGTTGTCGCTGCCATTGCTTTCCCAGCAGTTGTGTGGAAATGAGTTCACATCCTTTGATGCTTTCTTGCTTGTGCTAAAATAAAAAGAGGAGGGTAAGTTGTGTGAGGAAACCTCTGGGTTGACACTGAAGCTTCCCTGACAATGTGAGAGGGCTCTGGATTTCTGTAGCACTTCTACCCTGAACTTGCTTGCTGTGCTGTCAGATTTATCTAGAGCTTTCAGTGCTAGTACTTTTAAGGAAGATGAACTTGTTGCCATCATTGAATTTTACTTCATAACATTAGTGAGAACTGTGCTAGAAAATGAGATCTTGGTAAGGCTGTGAAAAATCAGCTTTAATCTGGTTTATGAAATGTATATACTAGCTTAGGTTTTGGTTTTAATGAGGACCCAGGAACTCTTTATTGAACTGCTCTGTCACAGGCCCAAAGATCTGTTTGTGGAAGAGCAGGATACTAACGTGTGGGTTACTGTTGTCTTTCTCATCAAGGATGTGCTCTGTGTTGCTGTGGGCCCGCGGGATGAGGGTGAAGTGGTTGACTATGTGTGGCTGGAGTGCTTGCTGGGAAGGTTGAGTCAGACACTTCGATGCAGAAAGGTAAAAGATGTAAAAAACCAACAAAACCCTCCTTTGAATCACTTAGAGCTGTCTTGATACCTGTAAACTTGTTAGTTGGCCTTGCCTCACAGCTGGGTTCAGTTGAGGGGTTTTTATTTGAGCTCAAATGTGGCAATGTTGCACTGCATTTTTTTATGCTGTGTAGATCTGGTTGTTAATTCAGTTTGCCTCTGTGAATCCCCTTTTCATATATGACATTTTTTTTGTCTTTCAGTCTTTAGTGGTCTCCTCACTACAGCTCTATGCTGTAAATTGCCTGCTCTTGTCAGATATTTTTATCCCTTGTGAAGCCCTGTTTTGTCCAGTCTGCAGTATGGGGGCAAAAATACAACTTTTTTTTGTGTTTTCCAGTTCATGTGTCCCACATCGGAGCAGCAGCTGGCCAAGTGCACGGTTGAGTTGGCGTCTTTGCTGGGTAAGTCTGTTATGATAGGCTAGTTAAGACTGAAATCTGTTATTACAGTTCTCTTAGATCCTTGAGGGCAGAGATTTAAGTGTTTACAGCTCATGGATATTTGATTCTCTTCGGTGTCACTGAGTCTGGAGATTTTTTTCTGTCATTTTGGGTGGTTGTTCTTATTTTCCCTTTTACATTCTGTAAAACGGAATTGTACGGTGACTAACCATCCTTCTGATCTGTTTCACATCTCCGTTGCTTTTTATTATTTATTGATACCTTCATTTAAATATGGGGTATGTTTTCCAGTATTTCTGCCTCTGAAAAATTGTGGTTGAGTTTGGCCTTTTTTTCGTAAGAGTAAGGGCCTTTTCCGTTACAACATTAAATTATGTTTTTATGGCTTTTTAATGGAAAGAATGGAAATAACTTGTTTTCTGTGTATTATGACTCCTGTGAACATTTTCAGTTTGTTTTTTTTCTCTTGCTCTGGTGTGTAAATACAATTTTTCTCTGAGCAGGAGCTTGAGATCTCAATGGAGGTGTTTTCTTCATGGGCAACCTTCTAATTTCCTGGGTTTAGAACCAGCTTTAGAAGTTTTATGCATAATTTGTTTTCTTAGAAGGCAGTTCACATCTGAATATTGTGAAATTTATTCTGGGGGCAGCAGTGTCAACCTGTCCTGTTCCATTAGACTGTACCAAGGAAGAAGTGGTATCTTCCTTCTGTTTATGTTCATCTGCAGTTAAACACCGTTCAGCTTTACTTTCACTTGCGTGAAGTCACTTAACTCTGCCTATAGTCTAAACTATGGACAACTGTTCAATCTTTCTATAGATTTAAGTGTTTAACTGTGTTACTCTTCTCTCCTTTGCAGTAACACCTAGGTTCTCTGACTAAATATTAGGCTGACTTTCAAGACTTGGGGCTAAATTCCAACCAATTGGTGTTGTCTGAGGAATAAAAATCTCTTCCTGTGTCATACTGTCTGTATAGTTTCAAAGCTCATAATTTTGCATATTTCCAAACTCCAGTCCTCTTAGGTTGACTGGTTTGTACTCACTAAGTGTGCTGCTGAACCAAGATGATGACTATGAAAGGAAATAATGCAGCTATAGGAGTTCATTTTTCATCCTTTTCTTAGTTTCAGATCGCGTTCCTCTGAGTCTTGGGATCAAATCCCCAGAGAAGAGCCCTGAGAGGCTGTGTATAAAGAACAGTCCCACTTATGGCCTCCTAAAGCTGCTGTTCTCCATCTGGAAGGAGGACTTTGGGACGCCTGTGCCTGTGCAGCTGATCTTCAGCAAGAAGAACATGGGTTATCTCGCGGAAGTTAAGCAGCGAGAGGTAAAGCTTATTCCGGTGTGTGGAGCAGGCTGGGGCTCACGTAGGAATTCTGCCGGCCCGCAGTGCTCACTGGTGGCTCGTGTGACTGAGGCCAGCGGGGCTTGGTCGCTGCTGGCTGGCGTTGTTTCTGCAGGGCAGTGAAAGAGAGGGATGTGTACAACTTGTCAGGGGTTCACACCTGCCCGGGGGCTCTCGGGAAGGCACAGTTTTGTTCAGGAGCCAGTGGCAAAATGGCCCATTTGGCCTAGGATATTGCAAGGACTGGACACACGTGACTGTCATTGGTTGCGTTCTTGTGCCTTTTATCAGCTTGCATTTCTGCATGCATTTTGGTGTTGTAAGCACCCCAGCTAAAGCTGAAAATCACCCTCTTTAGTTGCAGGCTAAACCCAACTTATTTCAGAAGTCAAATAATCTTGATCAGGCAGGAATTAAATTCTTGGTGTGTTTATAAACTGAGAATTTTGAGACTTTTTGGTAAGATACAATCAATGTATGAACTACAGAAATTTTGTTCACTCAGTTTGGATGTTGCTCTTGTTCTCATTGTCACACGCAGATAGATAATGTGCTTGCTCCTTTTCTCCACATTCTGTTACAAAAAGGAAAGTGTGACTTATATATGGATAAAGAAACAAGCACACAATCCATTTCTTTTTGAGCTGTTGATATTTTCTTCTTGTGCAGTGGGATTTGTTCCTTTTCTTACTTCGTGGTCTTATAGAACATGAACTAATGAGAACTAGTGAAATCCAGAGTTGCCTGCATAGCCTTGAAGAGCTTCCTTGGCCCTCAGTAAGTAATTGTATGTGTGTGAACAATAAGTGAAATAAAAAGTAAAGCCAGTCCTTCTATTTCTATTTCACATAGATAAGGCCCATAACCTTCCCTTCTGTCGTTCCTGCTTAATGCAAAGGAAGAACTGGCTTCCAACAAGCTTGTTACTGTTGCTAGCGTTTGGCTGAAAGCTGTCCTTGTGTGATTCCAACATTGCCCATGCAGTGGAAACATTTCCAAGAAAATTGTAAACCAGTTTTGGAGACCAGCTGTCTCAGTTACCAGCTCTGAGTTCTAGCCTGAGTGTGCTTGCTGCATTCCAGCTGAGAATGACATGTTGGGAAGGGTCTTAACCGACCTGCCTTGCACTTAAATCCCTGTGCCTCCTATCACCAGAGCGTGAGAGCAGTTGGAATGTTCTAGAGGAGTCTCACTATTCTGGCCACAGTCAAAATGTAGGAATCCACCCAAATGCCTTGCTAAAAATGGGCAGTATTCCAAGGCTGGTGAGCGCTTGCATGTTGGAGCTGTTTAACCATTTAAATTGTGGCAGTGATCTTGTCTGAGAAGGGTTTGGGGCTCAGAGGGGAGACTGAGCATGTCTGCAGGCATTCATCACCAATTCTGTAGTTTGTCTAGGTTTTTGCACTGGAAAACCATCAACATGTTTAACCTTGTAAAGTACCTATGGAAAATTCAGTAAGCCTCTTTGTTAACATTTGTTAATAAGGGTTCTCTGGTTTGTATCTGTTTGTTACAGGATTTCGTAAAAGACCTGAAAAGGCTGTCCCGAGTATTTGTATCACAACATCAGCTAGAGGAGCCCAGGACTAACCCTTGTGAGCTGACCAGACAATCTCTAGGTACTGTGACCACACAAAGTTAGCCCAGGTGGACTCTGTGGACAAAAATTACTAATGAAGATGCAAATGGAATTTTCAGTGTTTCTGAAAGGATTTGGGAGCTCTTTGCTGGGAGCATACTGAAGATAAGAGGTCACTTTGTGCAAAACCTGCACTGGGCTTTCTGTCGTGGACATTTTGCCGTGGTGACTCTGCTGAAGGATTGACATCAGCAAGTGGATCTCCAAGTCAAAAGTCTTTTAAGCACCTTGATTGTGTCTCAAAGCAGTTGTTAGACTCAGAGACACTTTTTGTATTAGTGCAGCAACAGGCTGTGACCAAACCCAGGAATCAGCTCAAGTTACTTTGTGAGCAGAGAGATGGTTTCTTGGTGACTGTCTCTTAACTCAGTGTGACTTCTCATGTTGTCTTTTAACAAAGCCTCTACAGTCAGGGGAAGGAAGAGGTGAACCTATATCACACGGAGATGTGCCTATATTTATTTTTCATTGTAAGATCAGTGTTGAAGGTTTGATTTTAATTTTTTAAAGACTAATTTTAAAAGTTAAACCATATTAAATAAATCCACTAGACCATTGATGGCATTATTCTGAAAGGATGTAGACACTTAAGTGTTTTTCCATCTCTTGTTGGAAACAGAACTTGTAATTTCCCAGGGCTTTTAATAGAAATAAGGGATAAAATATCTGTTTATATTTTTTACTGAAGACAGTATTTTTAAGACACTTTTATAATTGTGAACATAAATGGCATCTGGCTGCTATTCACTGTTTTTTTATAATTTTTCTTGCCTTGAGTTTGGGTTTTATCAGTCAGGAAGCGCTGCAGCAAGAAAACTACAGCCTGGAAGAGCAGACAAAGTAGTGAAGAAAGCACTATGATCTTCCCTGGAGAGTTTTGAAAGGGGCCCGTTTCTTGGAGGACTGCCCTTACAGACAGATTGTCACCAAGAGTGTGACCCTCCTGTTCACCCCCCTTTTCCCCAAGTATTTCCTTGAACTGGGGTTTGGGGCAGGGACTGCTGGTGAGTGGCAGAATATGTTTAGGTACTCATCAGCTGTCTCATGGGATTGCCTCCCCCAGCCCCACAGCAGTGAGGACATTATTTCCTTTTGTCTAGGAGTGTCCTGTTAGTGTAGGTTTTTCCAGAAAGCAAGTTCTGTGTTATTTAAGAACAGCCTCTGGACAAGGTGAGGCCCAGGGCTGTTTAGCTTGCTAATTAACTAACCTCTTCCCTGTATGAGGTGAGAAAAGGTAACATCTTGGAGTCAGTGATTCGAGAAAAACTACAGACAGGACTCATTAGGTAGAACTGTGGCTTCTGTTAAAATATGTGATACAGAAAGAGAAATCATAGAGGCACATCTGGGTCTGAACTGTACTGTGATTTTTCTTGGCTTGTTTACTTGTATTGAAAGATTTGGCAGGTTCTATCTGCATTCCTCTTTCTGGGGGTTTTCTGATGTGAATGAGAGAGTCCCCAAAAGTAGGCATGCTGCAATATAAATACAAATGGAACAATGCAATACAAATTGAAGAGCAAGTACACCATATCATGCCATATCTGCTCCCTGAGGCTGAGTATTACGTGATGTTTTGCTGCAGATCTCATTTGAAATTGTTGTCCTAATAAACATTATTAAATGTCTTGTCTTGTGTTCAAGCTGTCAATATAGAACCTCTTGGTACTAGGCTGAAGAACAAAATGGGTACCTTGCCACAAAGCATGGGGCAGAGAAAGTGCAGTACAGAGCTCCTGTCTGGCGTGTTGTGCTTCTACTGAAATAGAACTCTACTTTGCTGTGCAGGGGAGGGCAGGGTGGTGGAAGGGGGAAGAAGCTGGAATCCACATTAGTGAAAAACAAAGGTGTTCTTGGTTCTGGCGTGGGTTTTATTTGGGTGTCATAAAACTGTTTGCATAGATATCATGGCCACAGCCATTTTCATGAACTTAGCATGCCTGAATTATCCTTCTCTAATACAACATATTTGTAAGTTTTTATCTAAAAGGCGACTAAGTCCCAGGAGCAGTTTCCAGCAACCAGAGAACACAGCTTTGCCCTATGGGGCAGGAGACAGCGCTGCAGTGGGACCCAGCAGGTGAGAAATACCTCTGTTTCTGTGTTCTTATGACTTAATGCAGTGACGCTGGTTCCTGGGCATCCCACGGCCCCCAGGCACGTTTGCTCTGTAAAGCCAAGACCCCCCACTCTGTATCCAAGGCTTGGGAGCAGTTGTGGAGCACAGGTTTTCTGCCTGTGGCCGTGGGACTGCGCGTGAGGACACGACCCTGCAGCCCCCTGGGCTGGCGGCCTCCCCTCAGCGTGAGTGCCTCAGGCCTTCTGTCCTGCTGGTGCCAGAGGTGCTGCAGGCAGGAGAGCAGGAGCTCACTGAAAGCCAGGCCTGAAGGTGTGGCCTTTCTTCTGCCAGTCTTTCCTATTGCAAACTCACAGCTCTCAAAAGAACATTAGGCAAAATGGTGTTACGTTAACTTCCTTCTGAACGTGCAGGTCTGGGGAGTTGTGTTACAGGACTCGGGAAGAAGCTCCAGCCACTGTCTTTATTTAAATAACCAAATAAAACCCCCTTTGCTTGGACAAAACACTGTCACAGAACCCAAATCTAAGCAGTGACTGGCTTCTTGATTCTTGTGCCAAAAGTTCATATTCCATGCCCGTTCCTTAGCAGGTGAGTGGGAGACCTTCATCTGTTATCACCAACTTGCCTTTGCGGTGTTTTCCTATCCAGCATAGTTCCATAGATGGGTATTTTAGCTGGAGCAAAATAAGGTGGGGCACATTTTCTTGTGTAGAAAATACCATTTATTGTGGATATGAAAATAGCAACCTTGATTGAGGAGCAGAGATGCAACCCTAGGTGGTACAATACAATTGGTTTGATCATCTGCTGCTCAGCAGTAACTTACAGGAAGTTGGTTTTTGCCTGTTGTAGATTACCAAATTTGTTATCTGCTGGGCTTTTGTTTCTTCCTTCCAAACAAACCAATGCCATACATTAGCAAGTACCATAAAATGTTGTATTTGCAAAAGAAAACATTCATATAAATAGGCTTTTTAGTATCAGTTGAAGATTGTATTAAAAAAAAGTTACATTAATTCAATACTGATAAAAATAAAACTTAGCTTTTATAGCATATAAAAACGCTTCAAACCAAGCATATATAAATAACTTAATTTGTAAACGTAGAAAAAAAATATTAAGTATATATAAAAATAAACATCTGATGCACTGTACAATAAGACACTATCCTTCATAGGCACTGTCATCGTTGATCAACAGGAATCCTCCGAGATGTTTTTCCTACAAAAACTGCTTTATCACTAGTGCCGTGTCCAAAATAAAAGGGAAAAAAAGCAAAGCACTGAGCAAATCTTTAGAGGGTTGTATGAAGACCTCCCCTACCTCCTCTGGAAAGCTGTGGAAGCAGCACTGGGGACAGACCCAATATCCCGTGCTGCTGGCTCTGCTCATTTTTCCTGGGGCTTTAATGAGCCTTGTTTGCTCTTCCTTCTGGGTTTCCACCAAAGGGGGGACTTTGACAGGTTACAAATCTGGAACTCTCGTTTCGCTCAGTTGCAGAAAACTTTGCAACAGGTTACCCATTCTTCCTTGAGGGGCTGTGTAAGATGCATGATGCTTAAAGTGAACTATGCTGTGACTCAAGCTTTTAGCAAAGCTTTTGAGCCTCACCAAATAAAGAACAGTAATATATTGGTGTTAAGATTATAACCATGATTATCCAAAGATGAAAGCAAGCAAATTTGTAAGTGAAAGGTTTTGTTATCCTACCTGATCTGGTTTGAGGAGGAAGCCTTGGGCTGGTATGTATCAAAACTGCTATTTTCTTTATCAATTTAAAATAGCTATTGTCTTTTCATTTAAAACTCACTATATTAGTAACAGGAAGTAACATAGAAGCTGAGAGCCAAAATTACACCTGTGCAAAGATATAGTAAGAGTAGATCTTGGCTCTTGAACTCAAAGGTGGGAAGTGCAGCTAACTTCACCATATGCTGGGAGAACGCACCTTGTACTGACAGTAACCGTGTTAAAGTAGCAGGCACTGACTGCAGTAGGGTGGATGCTTGAGTACACATTTCTCACTTGACAAATTCAAAGTGCAAGAGCTTCTTGAACAATGGGGGCTTTTTTGAGCTAATGAAAGCATAACATAGCAGCTTTTATTGCTTAGATATATCTAAAGTGATTCTATACTGTTGTGCTGACAAATTAAATGAAGTTATTTGGATATTTGAGGTGGTTGTGGTTTTGTTTCAATTTAGGAATATGTGAACCAGCTAGGGATTGTGTTGAACAAACATGTAAAGCCTGACAGCAGGATTGTTGGACTAAGTGCCACAGAAGTCCCATGAGGTAATTGAAGGGGAAGAGTCTGTACTTGCTGCAGTGAGACACCTGGTCACATTATGAACAAAGAAATGTGGGAAGACTATGACCAGGCTATGTTTTCAGCTCTTAATGCATTTAGGTGAGAGTGTAGAAGGGCTGATGGAAAAAGCCATTGTGGAAAAAAGTTGGAGCTACTCTTACTTGCAGGATTTAAATTCTAGAAACAAGCTGATTACTGAGTACTAACCTATCCATGACAGTGTCACTGTGTAGAACTGTTTGGTTTCTTTATTTCAAAGCACCTGATTCTGCAGTACAGTAAAACTGTGTCCTGAGGTATGGTGGTGTCCACTGATGCTGCATAGTGTAGTGGCAATCTGAAACACCTTACACTGGCTGCAAGCAGTCAGCCAAGGACATGAAAAAATCTATGCAGGGTGTAGGATGACTAGTGACTATTGCACTGCTTTAACTTCCCTCTTCAAGGGGAAGGAAGGATAGGCAGCCAGCTAAGATAAATGATTTATCTACACAGTCAGGAATTCTGCATTTGGTACTTATCATTAGAAAGTGGCTTTGCAGCTCTGCTCAAGCGCTTGTAAAAGGTCTCAAGCCATACAGATACTGCTTCCAGCCTGAACTTACTTAAAGAAAGAAGTTGATCTCTGAAGCTGCTTGGAAACAGGCGTTAAGTAATACACTCTAAGATTCTGGCTATTGTAAAGCAAAGTCCCTTCCTCTGCTCTTACAGAGCAGCACACCTTTCTTCTCTTCCATGGAGGTTTTCCACTGCTGTCTCTGGGATCGGTTCCCCACTAAACTTGCTGCATTTCTTCTAAGCAGTGTTGGCTTAAACAAACGATCCTTTTCTCTAACTGTGCTTCCATATAGTCCAGCAGTAGCAGCCAGGCTCCTGAAGTGAGGCTTGGTGGTGGCTGCCTTAGGAGGCAGCATTTTCTGTGACCCTTTCCGACACTTGTGTGTCCCTGTGAGCTGTCAGCTGCCCTTCAGTGGCCGGAGGTGTTGCGGCACTAAGCAGCGAGCAGGTGAGCCAGCCGGGCAATCACCAGGGGCTGCCGCTTCGCCATGGAACTCAGGAGCCTGGTGGGGATGGCCGGGGCACCCAGGTCCACCTGCAGGTATTAGAAGAAAGACTGCATGTTGGGGTTTGTACCTGGTTTTAAACAGAATCCTTCTCCAGTCTGGAATAGCTCTGATGTGTAACAAGTATGTGTTAGGCACAGAAGTAGTTTACAGCCAAATGCTGTCCTTACTATTTGGTTTGTATCTTTTCCTTCCCAATACTCCACAGACTTTCAAAGCTTTGCTATTTGATGTTGCTTCTAGCAGCTATGACCCACATTGCTTTTGAATTTGAGCTTGGATTAAAGTTTACTAGTTTGAGACACACAGTGTTACTGAAAATGTACATGCATACACTAAAGGGCAATATAAAATGCATATAAAATTTTTAAATGCATATATACATTTCATCTATGCATTGTAAAGTGCATGTGCTAATTAATGATATTTTTAAAAAATGTATCCTTAAGTTTTAAATAGATTAGTTTAAAGGGCTAATGTAATTTATCTCTACATAAGCATTTAAATAAATTTAACCATTAAGGCATTCTCTTCTGGACATTTTTAAATACTTGGTACCATTGTCTCAAAGAGAGTCTACTTTTCAAATTAGTCTAAAAAATGGATGACAAGATTTTAATTTTCTTATTCTTAAATGGAATCCTAATCTTGCTTCTCTTTTGTATCTATTAAATGTCAAGAATTAATGGCTTTGGTTAGAAATATGCATCAAGTATTTTCAGGCATTTTGAAAATAGAATAACCCAAGCTGGACTTCCTGTGTCCACAGCAAGACGAAAATGCAAACAAGACTCCGCACACTGGCTCACCACATAGGAACACAACATATACTAAAATTGCTAATAAACCTTTACAGAAGAGCTTGATATCCAAGAAAGGAGGCTTTGGATGCTGTAAAAACTCGGGAACATGTGCTTAAACACAATCCTAGCAAGATTCTCTGTGTTGCTAGAGAAGTGTGAAAAAGGTGACTTTGTGGTCACTTCATAAAGTTCACGGAGCATGGCATAAGGATTGTAATTTTTGTTGCTTACCAGCTCTTAAGTGTTCTGCTGTGTAGCAGCTTTTTGCATTCACAATTGGACATACAGAAAAATCTTACCTGTGCCATGTAAATAACTCTGGTGATCTCTCTTCCGTTCACTATGTCAGGTTCCAGTATCCAAGCACTTGGTAAAATCTCCCCTCTCACTGCTTCTTTACAAGGATGAGGCATGGATGCATCATAGACAGACTGAATGGCCAGGACAGACAAGTTCTCCTGCACGTGACAAGGTGTAAAGATGACAATTTGAAAAATTTTATGCATATAGTGATGTTTTCTTTGTTTGCCATGAGGCATATTTCTCACATTACTTAATTAAAAGAGTAATAATTTTTCATGTTATCTATTAAATATGTTTTTGTCAAAATCCTGTGTGTTTGCAACGAGAATATACTGTGTAACACTTGTGTTGCTGTCTAATGGGTCTCGTTTGGCAATTGTCATTCTCAAGAGGGTTTTACCCCTAATTCACTTGTGTGATACTGGCATGGCTTTCCTTTCTGTTACACTGGTGCTTCTGCAAGTATGAAGATTGACTTCTTTCTCTCCTTTATCCTTGACAGGATATCAGAACAACTCCTCCTCTGTGCTGCAGAGAGAATGTTCACTTTACCTCTTTGGCTTCTACAGTAATGCAGCAGAAATCCCGGGGTTGCTTCAGGTAACATAGTGAGGTATCAGTCACTAAATATACTGGGGAAAAAAAATAAGAAAGGGGAATTAGACTTTGACAACTTCGACTTATCACAATTTTCCCCTACCCCTTACATGTAGATACATATTTTATTTGGACTTGTTGCCTGGGAGCAGAGCTCTAGTTCATATGCTGTAATATATCATTTAAAATACTTTTTCAAGCCACTTCAGGTTTATCTTTACTTTCAAACCACTGACTCTAGCTGCACTTCTCATCAAGATGTGTTTAATATCATCCTTACTTTGGAAAGTCTTGCAAAGCTGAAGTTTCCATATTAAATAATGGAATAGTTTATTTACACCTGAAGAAATGAAATAAGATGCCTTTAACTTTCTTCCTGGCTGCCTGTATCACGATGGTGATGGTGATTGTCACCTGCTGCATGTGAGGATACTCACCCAGGTGAATGTGGCTGGTTACCTTCTTGTGTATTCGAGCTGTGTTGATAGAGCTGTCGTACAGATGCCTCTTGCCAGGATCTCTCACCAGTCCCCACACATAGGGAAGAGGCCTTTCTATCACTCCTGCTCCCAGAAATCCATGCCTTGTTGCTGAAGGGAAGACTTTGTAGTACACCTGCACCTCTTTTTCTGTACACTGATACCTGTCAAAGGCAAATGAAAGGTATTTGGCCAGGTACAGAGAAAGGCCTCCCATTATACAGACCTGCCATAAACTTACTTCCACCCAGCTGCTGCTTGGCACGTGTAGAGGTTCCTCAGGTTGTGAGAGCATGCTGCCATTACCTTGGAAAACAATGACAAATGACACCAGCTTCACTCAAACGTTCCAGCTAACACCCCACACTCTCTTCTGCACCCCATGGCTGCAGCCTGGCTCACTTCTACTCATCCTTTAAAATTGTTCAGTGTGTGTGTGTGCCTGTACCTGACAAATAGGTAACTGTTTGGGATGTAGAACAAAACTTGTCCCACCCATTTTTGCTACAGCTTCCAGAAGGACTAAGTGAAAACTCTGTTTTTACTTACCTCAGTGGTAGCATTAGCCAAGATATGTTTGGATAAATCTTGGTATCCTTTTGTTGAAGAGGAGTTGACGGAAATAGTTAATCCATGAGTGAACCTACAGCTGGTGCCACTTGAAGGAAGAGGTGGCTGAATTCCGCTGGCTTCTGCAGGAAATAAAAAAGCCATAGGGGGAATAAAAAAAATTAAAAAGGAACCCCACCACTATTCTTAAATTGTAGGGACTTAAACTCTCCACTGGAGCCCCCCCAATCCATCTGATGCTAATGAAGGAGTGATAACACCCCTTGCCTAGACATTCTGTGTGTTGGTAATTACGCTGCAGTTGCACCTCGCGGTACTGAAGTTTTAACGGTTATTGCCACAGGTAAGAAAATAAAATAAGGAAGAATAGACAGCTTAACTCTTGAAGCTAAAAATAAGAATTTGCTTTTACAATTCTATAGTCATTGCAGCTTTAGGCCCCACACCCCGTGCTTCCTTCCTTCATTCAAAATATTATCCTCATATTATCTCAAAATGCTGTACTTTGATCACAAGACCAACTTCAGAGGAAGCAAATCACCATTTAATTTTTTAAGAAATTCTAAGCAAGCTCTGGCTATTGGTTGGCGGTATTTTTCTGAAGTCATGTAATGGTAGAGACATCCTTGCAATACCTAGATTCAAATTAGATTTTGATTTGCAGAAATGACAAATCTCATTAGGCTTTGGGATACAATTCAAAATAAGCAAATGTATGTTTTACTTACCAAATGTTGAATCCTGGAACATTTGCTCCAATTGCTCAGTATAAAGCTGACTATTTCTAACAGCTGAACGACCTCGTGTGTCTCTTGAAACCAACGTATCTCCAGGAGAAACCTGATTTAAGAAAGTGCAGAAGTAGGAGCGTATATTTCAACCAGGAAAAATAAATTGTGTCACATAGGCAATGGAATATTGGTAGCTAATCTGCCTTACAAGGTTGGAAGCCTCTCTTTATCATGAGGTAACACTTTTGCCTTTCTCCCAGTTATGAAATTATACTTTGAATTGGGAAATTTAGCAAACCATGTGTAAAGAACTAGCACGGGTGCATATTTCAAAAGTGACTTCAAGGAAGTCCATGTTCGCACATGGAAACTCTTAAGTCAATGCATGTATCATTGAGGGAGGCACTGAGAATATCAGATGCCATCAGATTTATCACAAGAAAAGGTCTGTTGTCTCTAAAACATTTGACAGATCACTGATTGTAGTAATTACCTGATTTTTTATCTATGAATTACAAAAAAACCCCTAAAAATAAGTGTCACTGTCCTTTGCAATTACACGGCAAAATGCTCCCTCACCCCATGTCACCCATCTGTGTACTGGTGATGCAAACTTGTCCTGCTTGATAGCTGTGACAGAATACAAATCATCTCAAAAACCATCTCTGTTCCTACATTATGTCCCTGTGGTTGAAGCATCAGGAGACCTCAGTCTCACACACCAGTGTTTCCTCACCTGCCCTTCCTGGCTGCTGAAGTTACTTGCAGTGTACGTAGCAGTATTACTGCTGTTGTAACCAGATGTTGGGCCAGAGGAGAGGCTGAGGCTGGAGTCTGTACATAAAGTGCTTGTACTTGCAAGAGTCTTCAGTCTCGCTTCTTCCTGTAATAGGCATCACAGTATTACAAACAAAAAAAACCCCACACCAGCACTGACAGTCGAAAGAGGAGTAATCTAAAGAAATCCAGTTTCTTTCAAGCAATGTTGACAAAAATCTGCCATACAGAAAGCATTAAATTAACAGGTTTGTTTGAAAGCCTAGGATTCTATAAACCCTAGAGTGAATGACCCTGTAAAACTTGGTAGTCTGGGAAAATGCATCTTTTGTTGTTTTCTCCACATACAAGAGTTCAGACTGTCAAGCTAATGCTAGGATGCTTTTAAGGGGAAGAAGTTTTACCAAAAGATCTCTTCAGTCCCATTTGTTGCTCTTTATCTACTTCTCAAGCCCCTGACTTAACTTGCTGGTCAAATACAGTTGTTAAAGACTGAAGATTTTACTTTACCGATGCAACTACTCAGTGCCAGAAGACCAAATTAAAAATTACGTAAGAAGAAAATACCGAGAACTTCAAGATTATTTATACTTCCAATATAATGCTCACCTTCTGTAACTGGGAAAATATTTGTTCCCGTATCCGCCTTTTTTCTTGCTCTGCTCTCTCCCGAAGTTTGTCCCTAGCTCGTGCAATTTCAGTTTTGGTTTCCTCTCGTGCCCTCTGATAGTCTCGGAGCAGCAGTTCAATGTCTGAAGGGTGCTGAACGCTTCTTCTTTTTGGTTCTTGAACTCTGTTAGAATGGACAAGTAAGGGGAAACACACATAATTAATTGAAATATCATGAGAAAATCATATTTCAATTTAGAACAGGAAAATCTGCCAGAAAAGCAATTAAAACCCCACCACATCAGCCTCCAAAAAGCTTCTCTTTGCTCACTAAAGGCTAAGTAGACATTAGCCTTGGAAAATTACTCAGATTGTAAGTCCAGTTTACTGCTGAGGTTACTACAGTGGTTTCTAAATCAGCTCTCCATATGATACAAGGTTATGGCTTTGGCATATCACGTACAAGTTAATTGTGTTGTGAAAATAACTGTCTCCTGACCACAACGGAAGCAAAAGTCATTTAGGGAGTATGGTGGGGAATGAGAAACTGAAATTCTAAATGGTGAAGTGTTGCAGAGCTTTTCTGATATTTAAAATGAAACTGAACTCTGGCTTTTAAGTTAGTGAAGGAGTGTCCTGGTTCCTGCCAGGACAGGGTTGATTTTGCAGTAGCCGGGAGGGGGCACGGCCGGGACACAGAGGTTATTCTGTACCACCTCACATCATTGCTGGGGCTGGGGGAAAGGGACTATTCTGGCTAGAAAGGGTTCCTTCCAGCCCAGATGCGGCAGAGGGAGCCATCCTGTATTGTCTGTTGTCGGGGGGCTTTCCGTTTGAGTAGTTTCTTTTCCTCTACCTTTTGTTATTAATGCTGTTGCTGTTACTGTCCTTTTTCTTATCTTATTGCTGTTTCCAGCAAATTGTTCTTATCTCAACCCATGATCTTTACCTTTTGTACCTCCAGCTGGAGGGGAAGGGAAAGCGGGCACTGATTTTTAGCAGGAGTACTAAATTGGAGAATACCATTCCTAAATCACAACAAGGAGTAAGAGGACAGATTGGTCTCTAATCAGTCCAGACTGAATACTTGGCTGTCCCCATCCATCATACAAATATAACAAATTAGGCCCTTGTTGTGTACTGAAATAAAACTAGACCCAATATTTTAATGAATGTTTTCTAAAATCAGGCATCTGTTTTTCCTGAAAGCATTTTCTGTCCCAAAGGTTAATGCATCCACACTGAAAAGAATTCTGCCGCTGAAGTTTCAGATGTCAGTAAGAACCATTAATGTGCACCCATTGTGAACACTGTTAATGAACATCAGGCCTGAAGAGAGGTTTCTAATGCCCTACCTGGTGTTTTCCACCACATCTCTTCTCAGCTGTTGCAGATATTCTCGGCGTCTGCTGGGGAGATCTAGGTCCCTCTGACTTACATCCAGAGTCTGGGACAGACTCAAATGCTTTTGGGGACTTAGACTTCGGCTTCTTTGGTATCTTTGTAGCCTTTTTACTCTTTCCTTCCTCAGAGTTTCAATAGTTCTCATGTGTCTGTTAGGAAAACGTGATTAGAGTGACAAAATGCACCTTTCAAAGTTACATTTTCTGATTTTTCAAAGCAGTTAAATATTAGGTAGATTTTTTAATGTAAAATTTTTCTAGGAATCTAATACCATCTAATACCCCTTTATCCACATGCTGAGAGATGATGCAGAAATTTTAAAACTCCACTGCTTTTCTAACAGCAGGAAATGTACAAGAGGGTTGTGATTACTGCTGGTAATGGCTGAGAGGCAAATTGAGGATGGAGACAATTGTAGCTGCTTCAAAATTTTTTGTTGCAACAGTTTCCCAAACTGAGTTCTACAATCACAAGTATCGAGTATCTTGATTTTTTTAAAATTTATTTTGTATAGTTATGGGGTGTTAAAAATTATTTTTGTTTATTCATACAGCAGCATTTATTCACAGAAGCATGAATGAAATATTTCCATAAATAGGATGTATCAATTATTTTTACATTGCAGTAAATCAATATATTCCTACATCACCAGGTACACGTGATAACTCTCGTAGCTGCTAGAAATTTTCAGGCTGGGGTGCCACTGCATTTGAATTACACCAAATTACTTTTCCCTGTTTTCTCAGAGTAACCCCAAAATTTTGTCCTTAAATGCATTGCTTAACAGTTTTTAAAATAAGCCTAATACTGTGTCTCTTCACATATACTCACTCAGTGTGACTAAGTGATTAAGTGCTCATTACTAAATGCTATTTAAGCTGCATGAAGTGTATTAAAAATACTTAAAACAACTCTACATGAAGTAATTTACCTTTCATAAAGTTGCTGCTTCACTGGAATTGCCACTGGCTCATCTGCAGTTCCTCTCTGAAGGACCCTCAGCAGGGCATCTGTTTCCCCGATGCCGTAATTGAGCTTTGCTTCAGTCAGTTCCACTGTGAGGGGATGCTGATGCAGGTCCAGGTGAATGCCAGACATGATCTGGGCACGCTCTCTCTGAAGTCTCTTGATCTCTCTGCTCCTGCTGTCACAAGACTGGTAATTCCCTTCCATTTCTGTTGATCGTGTGCTTCTAGGCTTCTTTTCTGTCTGACTTCTTAAATCGGTCACGCTGCCACTCAGGCCGAGTAACAAAGGAGGAGGGCTGCTCTTAACACCACACCAGTTGCTGAATTTATTGTGTAAGGGTAAGTCACGGAGGCTGTAGCTCCGAGGCCTGTATGGCTTTGCAAAAGCAGTGCTCTTGCTGAGAGGAATTTCAGTGTCACATTCACTTCCAGTGACAGAATCTGTGCTGTCGTCTCGGAAGGAGGTCTGCACATCGCTCACATCAGAGAGCGGGGGAGGGCAGCTGTTCTCATTCTTCCAGAAGAAATCATGAAATTGTAGAGAAGATGCTTCTACCAGAGGTTCTGAGGACGTGCCAGCATTTGTCTTACTTGAACAAGTAGCACTAATTTTTTGATTAAAAAATAAGTCAGCATTTGGAGATGGGTAGGTATGAATCAAAGCAGTATCAGAATTCCCAGTGTATTTTTTGTGCCCAACTCCACCTGAAGAACCTCTTCCACCCCTTGTGACATACATACAACGAAGTGAATGTGCCACTGAACCCTGGTCTCTGCCATCACCTGTTACAACTTCACTGTGGCCCGACACCTCCAGCAAACTGCTGGAGTGATACAGCCGTTCTGCACAAATGGTAGTGTGGGTGTCAACCCTGAGCTTGTGCTGTTGTTCCAAGTCTTTTGAACCATCCTGTCCTAAAAGTTCTTTGGCTGCTTTCTTATCTGAGAAACTTCCAGATTTCTTTCTTACGCCATTCTGTTCTCTAGAGGTGCTTGATTCACTGTCTGTTTCTGTCTGTGAAAAGTTGTCCACATGATGTTGCACGCTGGGCTGTGGACCTGCCCTCGGCTTTCTCTGGTTGTGAAGGGGACTTGAAGCAGCACTGGAATATCCAAGAGGTTCCTTAGCAGGGCAGACAGACTTGCTAAAAGCAGTCTGGCTGCTGGGACTAGCACTAAGAGTCAGAATAGGGGAAGAGGCCCTATCGACTAGGAGGGTATTTTTGTACCAAAATTTTCTTTCAGCTGGAGTCTCTGTTTCATTGACACTTCTTTTATCCTGAGCGTACGACGTTGGGGATTGAGAGGTGCTGTTAGTAGGGCTGCTAACTACAGTGCATGAAGAACCATCTTGCCCTGAACTTGGCAAAGATGATATGAGAGATGGAACTCTGGTACTAGCAAAAGCAACATTCTGCTGTGCATTTAATGATGTTTTTTGAAAACGTAAGATGGGAGTGGAAGTTTTGTGTAAGAGAGGCAGATGCATAAAGGAGTCTTCCAAAATGCTGTCAAGACTGTCATGGAAGTCAGAATTGCCCAGGCTTTTCATCCCAGTTTGTTCCTGTGTTCTTTCTTCAAGGGAGGGTATTTCCTCTTTCCTTTTGGGAATCTCTCCTACTGTATCTGCACCGGTTTCTTTCCAATCAACATTTACTGCCTGAGCTGCCCTCGATTCCTTTTCCATATTTGCCTCCACTTGTTTTTCTTCCTGTTTGCTTTGACGTTCTTCCAAAATCTCAGTCTGAGTGCCTACATCTGCTGTAGTCTGAGTGCAGCTATCTGATCTAGTAGACTTTACAGCACCTTCAGTTCCTTTTTGGTTGATTTTGGCACTCTGCTCACTATCTATAATACTCTGTTGGGAAAGGTTTCCCAACAGCTCAGAAGTGTTCTGAAGAAGCTGTGACAGATGCATGGACAGGTTCTGCATGCTTGTCCAAGAAGAAGGTTGATGAAATAAATCTCTGTTTGTTTCCCCCTTTTTTGCAGAAACGTCTGTATAGCTTCTCTGATGTCTTCTCTGCCTTTTATACCTTCCCACAGTTGCTGTTTGTGTTCCCTGCTCACATGTAATCCCTACTGGTTTTTTGGAAGATTTTTCAGACTCTGAAGGATATAACAGTACAATTTCATCAACCTGCATTGAAGAGTTTCCAGGTTGTGCCGAAGGATTCTCAAATTCAGCCGTGTTGTTTTCTGAGTTAGTTTCCAACGTTTCGCTGGAGATGTTGTTGTACTGTTTTGTGCTGTCACTCGAGTATGCTGACTGAAAGTCTTGTCTGACACTGTCCCATTCTTGAAGACCTTCAATGCTACTCAAAGTGCTTGACAAAACTTTTGCTGTAGCATATGAACTTAGATGAGAACGAAAAGGAGAATTTTGAGAATTCAATCCATTGTCTACACTGGAACATCGCATAACTTTACGGTTTTCCGTATTCAAAGGAATTTGATTGCAAGAGACATCACTTGCACTTCCAAAAACATACTGTTTCCAGCCAATCTTGCAGGCTCCATCTTGTTGCCAAGGGTGAATGTATGGGTTGATATCACTTGATCTAAAATGCATTGCATCTTTATTATCTTGCAAAAATAAGTCAGTTTCTGGCTGGTATCCAGCTTCTTCTCCTTTCCCTTCACTACACTGAGCTACAGAACTACTCTTTGAATGGGCATTTGCTTCTGCACACACAGAACTGCGAGCTGTGGGCAGTAAGGATGATGGAGATTGACTAGTACAGTCTTTTAAAGACTGGCTACTTTGGCTTCTTGCTGCAAAATTTTGTAAATTTTTGGGATCGCAGTTTGCAAGCTTCTTAGTTTGTGCCATTCTTTGCTGAAATCTGGGTTTAGATTTAACTTGTAGAAAGTTCTTTGATTCCTGCTTTGAAAATCTTTCAATTCCATAAAGATCATCTTCAGTTGGTGATGGAGGCTCTACACTCATATTCAAATCTTGCAGTGATTTAGATGCGGAATATAACAAGGGATCTGTCTTAGATGAAGCTTCCAAAGTATATTCTGTATCAGAGCAAACAGCAATAGCTGGAGCTGATACTCTGTGGCTTCGTAAATAAGGTCTCCGTTCACTTTGTTTACAGCCCTTTGTACTCCGTGTGGTAGAATATGATCTTTTGCTCCTGAATTGCACCAATTTGGATTCTCGAGGAGTTAAATCATGGTTTTCCGGCAAAAACTTTATGGAGGTTGTTTCATTATTTTTTACAGAAAAATTGAGTCTTTCTGATTTCAGAGTATTATTCCTGATTATAGTGTCTCCCGTTCTTGAACAAGTGTCTGCCTCAGCATCAGCAGCAGGGCTATCAACGCTTGAACATATATTATTTTTGCAAAGTAAAATCTCTTTTCTACCATCTGTATTTCTTCTATCTGGCACCTGTTCCATCTGTTCACCTGTAGGCACATACTGACAATTATCTTGCAGATCTGCAGGGTTTCTTTCAAAACCCAAGACAGTGTGATACAGTTGTCTGGGATCAGTGCATCTGTATGTGGGATATGCTGGACTAAATGAATTGCAGGTGTATTCAGGATCCACTTGAACATCTCTTGGATACAGATTTTCCAACACTGTAACTTCTGAGCCTATTAATTCATTTGGAGAAATTGAGGATACATTCATTTGCTTTTCAGCAGGCTCTCTGCTTAATGTTTTGCTCTGCTCTGTCTTTACTGCAAAATGTTCAGACTCAATATTTGAATGCAGTTCTTCCTTACTTCTGTTAAGTGTATTTCTCATTTGTCCCTCATTAACAAGAATTGCCTTTCTAGTATCCCAAAAAGGTAATGGTGGTAGTAAAAGAGAATTATCATTTGATGTTTTCTCTATGTGTTTTTTGCAACCTTCTTGTGGTGGAACTTTATCCCAGTGATGCTGATTAATTTTTGTATCACTGTAAGTATTTTTACTATTACTTCCATATGCAGGTTCCCCATCTACAGCAGAATTTTCATATGTAGTACAATCTATGTCTGATACTGGACAATGCCTGTTTTCTTTTGCAAGAGAAAGTAAAATACTTCCTGAAGCACATACTGGCTCATCAAATACCACAGCTGTATCAGACTGAGTGTCTTGTATTTGCAAAACAGCAAACGGAGACTGTTTCAATGTATTTGAATGCGAAGTATCATATGTGCTAGTTTCACCATGGCCTATATCTGCAGTTAAAGGAGATTCTGAAAATTCAGCTGTTACAGCTGGGTAATTGACTCGTGCAAATGATTGGGGAAAATCTCCTTCTTTTACAGAGCACACATCTGCAGAATTGCAGAACACTTTCTCAGTCAAACGACTGTCCCGAAGTGAGTGCTCAAGCTGACTAAATATTAGAGATTTTGAGTCCTCAAGTAAACAAGATGTGTTAAAAGCACCGAAGTTCTTGGAGCTTTGAAGTGGTGTATCAGTTGGAGTGTCTTCTGCAGAGCATGATGGAAGAGACTTTGGTTCATTGCTGCCAGTCTGTCCTTGGCTCTGGGAAGTGAGCAAACCTGATTCTGGTACAGCCGCACTATCAGTGTTACTGCAGTGTTCTGAGAACTCAGGAGTTTTACCTTCTTTTATCTCACCACAATTCTGGAAATAACCTTGAACAATTTTCTCCTTTTGCTCTGTTCCCACAGCTTTTTCAGGGAGTTTATTACTCTGAGCATATGTGGCCTCTGCAACTGCAGAATTATTTTCCTTTCCATCTCCTTTTTGAGAAACACCAGGAAAAGTTACAGATGCACTTAAATCAGTCGATTCACTTTCAAAGTATTTTGTTTCTTCAGAGAGACCAGTATCATTTTTCCCTTTGTCTCCATTGCTGACAATCAAACTATCTGCAGATGATGCTGGACAATTCAGAAGACCAGGAGAACATTCAGAAGTGCCCAAGTTCCTATTACAATTTAGAAAGTCTTTACTATAATGTGAATTTTCCCTTGGAGACTTGTTCAGGCCTTCTGAAAGGGCTGGGGCCTTCTCAGAAACAGTGCTGCCTGACTGGTCTACACAGCACTCTTCAAAAGCCTCATGTTCCTGGTTTTCTGTGGGCTCATGCTGACATCCAGCTACACCAGGAAACTCGGCGTTTTCAGGTTTACTGTTTGCTGTAGGATAGCTTGCACTTAAAACTGTCTCCTCATCATGCAGTGATGAACCCCCCGAGTGCAGGACTTTCTGAGTTGTACTAATATTCTGAAATATTTTTTGTGTAGAGCTTTCTAGTAAAGAGTAGGTTTTTCTCACTCCTATATCTTCCATCACTTCTCTCTCTGAAGAAGATAGGTTTGAATTATCCAACACTAGTGAATCAGGCACAATGGTATCCTTTACCTCTTGAGTTGTATCTTCTATGGAATTAAGACAGTCTTTTAATAAGTTATGAACCATTAAATCCATATTGTGTTCTTCATAAGCATTATTAATATCCTGAATTATATCTTCAGAAGAATCTAATTTTTCCAAGAAAAGTGAGGTTCCTTTGGCCCTTTGCTGAAGGACAGCAGTTCCAGACTCAGGACCACCTGCAGTGTAGGGAGTGAAAGAGCTGTTCTCATTGACAAGTTGTGCAGACGTGGCATAATCAGGTCCATTTTTAAATGCAGAGGATTCTTCCTCCCGCCTATCCTGTGTGGTCCTGGTTTGCAGAAGAGCTACATTCTTACTTGGTGTTTTATCTGGAAGATGTTTGTCTTCTCCCGTGTTGTTGGCTGTAACAGATGTACCAACGCTGATCTCACTCTCCATTAATGTTTCGTAGTAAGGCAGAACAGCTCCAGTTCCAAGACTGCTGTTAGATGGTTTTGTACATCCTTTCAGTGCAGTGGGAACATCTTGAACAAGACGGGAATCATCACTTCCTCCAAGATATAAAGGGTGATGTACAGACTGGCATGAGGAGTCTTGAAATTCTAGGGTTTTTTCTGTACACTTCAGTGTTGCTGGTGGGTTTTGTTGCTTGCTGATGTCTTCATTATTTCTAGAAAAGCTGGTAGACACCCACTGGCTTTCTCTTAATATTTCATTTAATCTGCTGTCATCACTTGCCATTTGGTAGCTGCCTTTGTTTTCAGGGAATAGTTCATCCAGGTTTTGTAAAAAGATCACTTCTACCTCCTCTGTGTTTTCTACAAATACCTGCTTTTGTTTGTCTGCTTTGGCTACTTCTACTAGCTTCATCAATTGCACTTTCTCTTCCTCAGCTCTGGAGCCTACTTGATCCAATTCACAAATATCAGATCTTTTTCTATCAATACCTACATTCAAGTTTTCTGAAGCGCCATGCTCGGGGGATGGCACAGAGCAACTCATATACGGATGTCTGTCGAGACTTATAAATGTTTGTTCAGTTCTGTATTGGTCAATACCAGCCCTATCATCAAGTGAATATTCACATGCATCAACTCTATTTCCTATCTCTGTAGCAGAGTCCACTGAATCACCATCTTCACTCATTTCAGTAAGGTCATGGTATCTTGAATCATCTTCTAACAGTATATTCTGTTCTAGTTCTGAAGCCATCAGGTATCTTTCAGGGATCTTAAACGGATTTAAAATTTCTTCTTTGTCATCACTGTCACAATACATTTGATGCAGAGCTGGAGACTGTTCATTAAAGAAAACATTTTCATCTGTGCATATGTCCTCTTGCCTCATAATAACCAGCTCCTCAGTGTTTGCCATGGTAATTTGTTCTTCACTCCCAGTCAGTTCAAATTCATTAACCTTGTCTTCCTGGGGCAAACTGTTTGGTACACAATGCTCAATTAAATTGTTAGAATTTATTTGTCCTTCATTTTCAAGTTTTGCTGAAATATTTCCTTGCCTCCTTGGGATTAGTTCTGTTTCAGCCACATTCTCTGTTGTTCTGGGCATCTGTAAAAGCCCCTTGCAAGTATCAAGGAAGCCCAAAGCATTCTGAGTAATATCTGTTGTGGGGGAACACACAGCTGAAGGAGTGGTTTTGGGAGCAACAGGAAGCTCTGGTGAATAAACACCTATTTCTATTTTCTCACTTTTTTCTTTTTGGCAAAAACTGCTAGTTTCAAGTTGGCTGCCAGAATGCACAAGTGCTTTTGGTTCCTGAGTCTGTTCTGCCCCTGTGCCAGCTTCCTGAAGTTCATCTTTGTCCACCTCTTCATGTGTCAGGCACAGATTTGTATTAAACTCACAGTGAACTTCACAAGCTGTAATATCAGTATGTTTCTTTGGATTCTGAGATAGACCAATGTCTTTAAAATCCTTTCCACTCCTGTCTTCAGTTACACTTTGGACTTGGGCTACTGGACTGTCAGGTAAACTTTCAGGATGTCTGGATTTAATTTCCAATGCACTTTTTTCTAAGTTGCTTGCATTATTGATTGATTTTATTATTTCTTCATCCCTGGCTGTCCCTGTATTCTGATAAGGAGCCATGGCTTCTTCTGTTTCTATGTTTCCAGAAAATTTGGATTCCTTATTCATGTATGAACTCTCCTCTTGAGAAATGGCAGCTGATGCATTTGTGTTGCATTCAAATACCCTTCCCAACTCTGAATTTGCATCATGTTCAACATGAAAGATATCCTCTGGGCAATCACTTTCAAAAAATGATTCTTTCTCTTTTCTAGATTCAAGTAAAGATTTGTTCTGTGTTTCTGTTTCCAAGAGAACAGAGGCATCCGATTCTGCAGAAATATCAGTTGACTTGTGTGTAGCGTTTTTCTGCCCTGTTGATTTTGAAGAGCATCGTGTGCAAAGGCAGCCAGAATGTGCATCAGAACAACTTCCTGTGACACTGACTTCCACAGTAAGATCAGATGTAGCATCGCAATCTCCTTTCCCTATTGTGGCATGCTCTAATAGTTTCTCATAATTTTCGGTCTCGCATGCACTTTGAAAAAGTGCTTTTGTTGAAACTTTGTAAAATGTGCTTGGATTAGATTCTGGGAGAAAATAATTTGTATTCTCACCAATAGCAGCAGGAAAGGATTCGGTGTTTTTCCCATTTACATTCAGTAGGAAATAACTTCCTTCATTTACCACTAGGTTTTCATATTTGGATGACGATTCTTTCTGAACTACAGACTGAGAACTCAAGACGTTGTGTTCTTTACTTTCACTGCTTTCTTCTCTTATATTATCAGTGCATAATGCAGAATTTTCTGAAATTTGCTGGAATAAGCAACTTGCCTGATTATCTCCTAGAGCACATTCAGGGGAATAATCCTTTGAAACAGGTTTGTGTTTGAATTCATAATGATTTAGTGAAGGCGAGTCTTCATCCTCTGCTACGTATTCTTCATGATCGCTGAATGAAGGCACCTCTGGCACAATGTCTGCCAAGCTATCTGTGCTTATTTCCATACAGAGTCTCTCTTTTTGAGACATCTCTATTGGTGTTGCAGACTGGTCATAGCTTGCACTGGCAGCAGCTAAAGGGTGACATAGATATGTTGTCTTCTGTGAGGAAAAATCTGTCTCTGCTGTTACTTCTTCTGCAGGAATTTGTTCATGATCTGTTTCTTGCATTGTTTCCAGATTACTCTCCCCAGACCTTGGGAGTTCCTCTGTATCAGCTGATTCTGCTCCTTGTCCAGCCGGTGCCTGAAGACTGTAACTGCTCACTAGAGAGCAGTTCTTGTTTGTTAAGTCACTGAGAAAGAAACCTTCATCACAACATGTTGATATTTTTCGTACTGGAAAAAGCTGCCCGCAGTTTCCAAATTGGATGTGTTTTACTGCAGATGTCTGTGTTGAGGTCATGTTATGAGCAAGTCCCATAGAACACCCAGCGGCAGGTGCACTGACAGATGCACTTCCACTGCCTGGATCTGTCACACTTGATTTTGTCATCAAGTTATTATAGTCATTGTCAAGCTCATCTTTTGAAAAAGTTCGGAAGGAGTCCTCTTCTAAGTCTGCATCTACACAGCCATTCCTCTGCTCCACAACTGGCACAGGCAACACAGAGACAAAAGGTGTTCTTATCAGAGTGTGATCTTTTGGCAGCTCTGGATGTGTTGTGGGGAGAGAGTTCTCCTCTTTCTTAGGTACCAGTGACAAGCAGTCTGCAGTGGAGGTGCTTTCCAAACAGCTGAATGTTTGTGCACATTCAGTAGCAGACCTGTAAGCAGATAATTCATCCAGTTGTTCTTGTTCAGGATGGTGCGACCTTGAATGTTCATAATAATCATGCTCTGCTGAAGTAGGAACAAAAGAGGAACTTGGTCCTACTGAGCTAACAAATGAAGACGTTACATTTTGAGATTCCAAGGAAGAATTTCCATTAGAGCTTGTCCACCCCTTAAAAATCTTATTTAATGATCTGCTCTCAGAAGCCCCTCTTGCAGCTGTTGTTTCAGGTAAAGGTACTTCCAATGTGTCAGAGGAGAAAACTGAGTTTATTTCATTTACATGATGTGGACTGTGAGTAATGCTGTGAATCTGCTTAGAGCCAGAAACAAAAGAAACCTCAGCAGCTGACTGCTTTAGATCCTCTTTCTTCAGCCAAAGTTCTGGTTTGCTCAAAGAGCACAGATGAGCATCTTGAAATTCCAAATTTTCATGGGAAGAAGATGCTGTTATTCTCGGGCTGCTGATGTCAACTTTTGAGTCACAGGAGGACCAGGCATCATTGGTAAGCAAAGGATTTCCACTTGTATGATACAGTCTTCTTTCAAGAGACCTTTCTTGTTCTACAAAGGAGACTTTTGTTGCCTTCAGCAACTGGTTGCGAGCATTACTGGAAGCAGTCTGTGGCTTAGTGTTCAAATAAAAGGAACTGCTCAGCTTCAGATCATAATTTGTGTCCTCTGTATCTCCGTCGCAGGTCTTGGATTCATGGTCTTCCTCAATCTGTATAGCTGATAATTTAGGAGTTTGTAACTTCCAGAAAATCTCTGCTGGCATTTCATCAGATGAATCAGATTTGGATTCTTCTACCAGATCTTCTGCTGGCATCTCTTCTCCATCAGCTAAGCTATCCAGGGAAAAGCTTCTTTCAGCCTTTCCCAATCTCCTACGAGACGCGTATGATGTCACCAAAGATGAAATATGGTTCTCGGTTCTGCTTTTGTAAAGCTTAGCTGGCTCGTGATGGGCCTTTAACTTGTGAAATTGGCTTGCATTTTGCTTTTTGGCTTTGTTTTCCTTTTCTACCAGAGAGTCTTGTGACATTTGACTGTCATCGCTCTCAGAATCTTCTGGGTTGACAAGACATTTATTTCTGTCAAAATCTTCTTGTTTCAGTTTCTCCGGGAAAGGTTTTGCATAAGCACAGGAGAGAGAATCTACAGAATAGGAACTGTCAGTATCAGAAATCTCATTTTCATCATCCTCTTGCCAGTTCCCCAGCACATCTGTGGCTGTCTTGGACACTCCAGCACTTAGCATCTCAGCACTGTGCCACTTTTTTTCAACATAGGAGAGTGGTGTCTGTGAATTCATCTTAGTGAGATTTCCTACTGATGTTGCTGCCATCAGAAATTCTTTCTGTTCCATTGATGATTTCTCACGACTTGGCAAGGCTGAGTTTGCTTCTCTCCTCCAGTTCTTGACTGTTTGGTTTAGATGCATGGATGGTGGGTTTCCATACACTGTTTTCTTTGTTTGGTTAGGAAAGTTTTCTGGAGAAGACCTGTGGCCTTTCCCATTGATATCCATTCTAATCTTTTTATTGGATACCTGAGCTCTATTTTGTGCTACATTGCTACTTGCAGGCTGACTTAAATCTCCTAGCACCTTTGATTTTGTCATTCTTCTCCCTGTAATAAGAGTTTTAGGCTCATCTTTCTCCTTAAAAAGATCAGGAGAGGAGCCTTTAGAGGTCTGGTTTTGAGATCCAGCTTGCCCTGGGCTGTCATCCAACTTTTCGATTTTTTTATAATTTTTATTGATATAAGCCATGATAGCTGAATCATTAGAGTCTTTCTCTGCTCCTTTTTTATTTTCAATTGAAGATGGTTTTTGTTTTTCAGTTAGCTGCCTCTGGACTGAAAAGGAGATCCCCTTTTCATCATTAAGGTCATCACTCCCAGAAATGTCTTTACCACTTCTGTAAAGGTATTCTACAGGTGACAACCTCCCCGTGGTACTACCTTTACAGTATTGATCAATATTTGGTGAGGTAGATAACTTTGAGACAGACTCCCTCTTCGAAAAACAGCTGTGGAAATAAAGAAGAAATAAAGTCCAATCCTTGCTTGAATAATGTACTTAACATTTCCACCACAGTAATGCCTTGCAATTAAGAATAACAATTTATGAAGCAACAATCTTAATGCCTTTCAAAATCCAATTCTAGCAGGGAATAAAAAAAAAAAATAAAATTCTGTCACTAGCTATACAATCCCCTTGCTATCTGGAAAGACGCTCTGCACACAAAGAAATAGCTCGATGCTATGAGGTATAGCTTCATATTGAATCTCTGTAGGCTCAAGTAGCTGCAAATGTTAATTAAAAACAAAAGATTGTTCTAAGTCACAGAAATCCCCTTAGCAGAGTTTAGCTATTTCCTGCTGTGGAAATAGCTAAGGACCATGCTGTGATAGGCACTGTAGCATCCCAACTTCTTAGCATTGCATAGAGATATTTATTTAGCTTGAGAAAGGCTGACCAGTGTAAAAGTCCAATCCATAATCACCCCAAAGATAGCAATATTCTGAGGAAGAGTTTGATGATAATCAAGATTAAATTATGCAGAAGTTAGTATTTACCAACAATCTGAACTAGGCAACAACAAAAGTCAAGCCACTTCTGGAAAGCCTTCTCGAAGAGGTAAAAAGTGCAGAAAGGCTTGAGAGAGAAATGTAAAAAAGTGAGAAAGACCATGTCAAACAGACAAGTAGGGAATGTACTGTTCAAACCCAAAGGAAAAGGACAAACAGCTCCAGCCTGATGCACGATACAGTAGGTTTGCTGATATGGCAGGGGATGTTTTTCAATACACTGAAAGGCATTCAGGATTATAGGGGGCCACTGAAAATACCTTGAATTTACATTACTTTTGAAAGTGCAGACGATTTGGCAGATGTTAACTTACCTGGGTACCTGGGGCAGGTGTGGGTTACAGAACAAATGCCTGTGCTGCAAGGAACTCGAACCCAGTGACTTCTGTCTCTTTTGCAAGTGGTGATCCAAAGAGGACCGTGCAGCAATATTGTCATTTAGGACTTGGGATTGTTTCACACACTCTTCACTGAGCCAGCAGTTAGCTTCCAGCTGCTCTAGGTTTTGCTTGGCTTCCAATAGCTTCTGCTTCTTGACTATCCTTTCCAGCTGGAACTTGACCTTTTTCCGTCTTATGTTTCTTTCAGCCTTCTTTAAGGAGTACCTTTGCAAGAGCTCCAGCTGCACCAGTCTCTTCTTGTTCTGTTGCAGCAGGGAAAGGCAGGTTTCCAGCCCAGTGGTACTCAGCACCTCAGCCTCTGCACACGTTGGAGGCTCTGTTTGCACTGCAAACTCCCTCTGCTGTTGCTGAAGAGCAGCCAGACGTTTATTCTCATTTATAAGCCACTGCTGGTCTGTAAACAAAACAATGATTGAAAGAATCATAGGAAAAACATTATTTGTTACTATCTTGTTTCTTAATTTAATCAGCCTTTAGGGGTCATTTGAGAACAGAATTTCTGTGCATGTAGAGTACAGACTTGACAAACCATTTAAAGAAAAATGTGCTGTTTCTCTACTTCATTGATAGCTCAAAGCCTCTTCATTGGGTTAAGGACTCAGGTAGCAACTGCAGGATATAAGCAAGGCCTTGGCCAATACCGCTAAGGAGAGTGGTGGATAAGACCTTGTTGGTAAGAAAAAAGTAGAACAGATGTCAATTTCTCAAAGATTACACTCAAATATCACCTCGATTTTGTTAAAATACAGTGGAAGCATGAAAAGACCTGAGTTCAATTCTCTGCACTTTTCAGACACAGGGTATATATTCACAGTAGAGAAGTATGACTTCATTAGTTTTTGTCTGTGAAATATGCTGCTACTTCTGCTTTATTTATTCTGAAGTCATATGTTAAAACTTTGTATGGGAATGAAAGTATGTGCACTGGAAGCAGAGTTAACAAGAGATGAAGTTGCACAGAGATAAACAGAGCTAAACAGCATTTGCTTCTGTGTTAATGCAGCAAATGGAATTTCACACGCACACTAATGAGCCTTTGGCTAATAGATTCCCACATTTTGAATGGAAAAATAAGCACTAGTGCAATCTTGAAATGTTACTGACTTCTCATCACTGCATTTGAGTGTTTTACAACTGTTCTAAACCAAACATTTCTTTGTGTCTTTTGCTCCTATCCTTTCCTCTTTAACTTGGCTAAACCAAAAAAACCCACCTGCGAAGTATTTTTTCTTACTTACCTCGGCATGCTGGAAATGGAAAATGAGGGAGCCCAGAGTCATACTAATGGACTTTGTTAAGCACAGGAAATGGGAATTTTTGTGCTCACTGTTGGTGGCAAGGTCAGTAAGCCTGGAGGCTGGACCTCTCTACGCCCCACTGTGGATGGGCCTCATTTGCAGGGCAGCTGACAGCCACCAGTGCTGTGGATGGGAATGCAGCCTTCCAAGTGAGTTACAGACCAGGCTACAAGGATGTCGTCATATAGGTACCTGCCAGAGAGTTCTGAGAGCCTCTATAAATGCATCAGATGAAAACTTTCCAAGCAAAACAATCCCTGTGTGGCACCTGGCTGAGGCAGAGCAACAACCACAAATTCGCTATCTCTTGCAACTACGGCTGCCCCAACAAGCACTTGCCAAAACAGCCTGATGGGAACCTCAGAAAATTACAGAATCATTAAATGGGTTGGAAAGGACCTTAAAGATCACCTAGTTAAATGTGCATGAAATAAAACAAATACTGTCATGGGAAGGATGCAGGTGAAGCCAACACAACCTTTAGCTACTATGACAAACAATTCAAAAAACACAAGATCATGCCACCCGCCAATGCATATTTTTCACAGAACTACCACTCTACTCCACAAACAGAATTAGTTTCTCTGCTTTTGGTAATGACCCCTATAGTTCATAAATGTCAAATATGCTCACAAACCAAGTGATTAACCTAATCTGATAACAAAATATGTTACCTCTGCTTACACACTTAGTCCTTTCTAAATATTCAGAACCTGATCTTTGCAGTCAATGAGGATGCAGTAGAGAACAGAACTAGGCTGATTTGTTTTTAATCCTGGATGCAAGACTACTTTTATTCCATGCAGGGGATGGATGTGCTTCGATGTTTTTCAAAGCACACCAGCTTCAATCTGAGCTATGATGAACTGTAACAAAAGAAGGGATTATTGAGATCACCACGACCAGGTTGTATCTGATGCCTTGAACATGTTCCCCTAATGAAGCAGATTTTTATGCTGCTATAAAAATATACATATTCAGCTCTCAAAGCAAACAAAAAAAAATCCATTGCTGAACAAGCAATGTAAAGATCTCAGGCCAGGTTCCTTTACAAGTGGAACATTTCTCAAAGAACCAAAGTTTTCCAAAGCACTGCTGTCTTAGCAGCAGCATTTTGTTTTGGCTGGGCTTACTTTCAATGTGCAGTCCTTTACTAAATAAGGAATGTTTCATTGCTTATTCAGGCATGTAGGAATTAAGAGGTATTTAACTTTGATGTGATGAATGAGAGCTACCTGCATCTCTGCACAGCTAAGCTGCAAGAGAGGAATTTGGGGCTCTGGAAGTTTCCCTAAAGCAAGAAATCATTTGTGCAGAGACATTGTAGGCATCACTTACTTGATGACTACTGATCTTGTTAAACATACTTCATTAGTGATCCTCACCACAATGAGTCTCCTGTCCTGCTTCTGTTGGCAGCTCTGCACAGAGCACATGCACAGAAGTAGGAATTCTAGCTCTATGGTTACTCTATGGATAAAAGGGAAGCATTTTTGTCATTATGTTAACTAATTTTCCTTAACAACATTTTTAGTTTTCACATACAAAGCTTTTTTTCTCAACTGTGTTTCCAGACGTGCTCTCTTTCGCATGTTTTTAGCAAGCAGAATATTTGGCAGATCAGAGTTTCCCTGCGAGAGAGCTGCAAGCTTAAGATGCTAATTAATCTCTGCTCACAAACTTGCCTCTGTCAGGAGCTGAGCCACCGAGGGCACAGAAAAGGTGAAGAACTTTGGTGGGTTGCCAAGTAAAGAATTGTATTTGGCTGGCAAAAACTACCTGCCTGGCTGAGCTTTGCGTGAACACAGTGAAAACAGCAGAACTAGAGAGAGAAGCAGAGAACAAATCTACAGAGCCACAAAATAAAGATGTTTTGGGGGAAACTATCCTGGTTCTCTGTACCATCTACATATTCTTCTGATATATCCCATCAAAACAATTTCCTTTTAATCTCTTTATTGTGGCTGGCATAATTAAAAGACAGCTGACTGCACAAGTTCTGGTCTGAGACATTGCCAAAAATTCATGGAAGTTTTCTTCTTCCAGGATCAAAGAGCAGATTTTGCCGGGTGGGAACGATACCTTTGTATAGGCACCCTTTGCTTATCAAGAAACCCTAGATCAAATCATTCACTAGAAGATAAACTAGAGAAGACTATAACAGCCCGATTTCAAAAACACCTCAAGGTTTAAAATGTTCCCAAATCAATTGATAATCTCCTTAAGGGGCAGCCCAACCCCTCCAAGGCATCTTACTGAATGTGTCTGCTGGCATGCAAAGTAGCAGCTCCGGAGGCCAGGAGCCATGGACACTAAAAAATACTTCTCAAAACCTGTTGTGTTCAGTTTAAGCCACAGTCTTATGCTACAACCCTGTTTTTCCTAATGAGTGAAATTAATCAAAACCACATGAAAATGATCTATATTGTTACAGGTGACATCATCAATAAGAGAGTACCTCAACTGACCTGTCGCTGTCTCAGAAGTGCTGCTTGGCTCCTATTGCATCCTGTTGTTAGAGCAATTTCCCCTGAAAGCTTTCAGTAGGAACTACCACGGTCACCTCAATTTCAGGCTCCAAGTAGAACTCATTGGATGAAGCACAAGTATATCACAAGAAAAATTTAAAACACAAGAGTGGATTTGGTCTACATTCCAACTACAGATATGAGCAGAGCAAGGCTGTAGGGAGGCAGGACTGGGATGAGCCTGGGAGAGGAGAGGCTCTCAGCACCACAGACGAGTAGCTGGTGCTGTCCCTCCCAGCAGTGACCTGCAGTGCTAATTAAACTGTGCTACTGCAGCGCTGCGAAGGAGGCCCTTTAGTTCTGTTAATCAAAGCTTAGTAACTGTTCTCAAGGGAAAGGCAACTGCAGGAGAAATCCAGTAATTAGCCATAATAAAAGTTCCACTCATAAAATAAAGCATCACTAGGACAAAAAATGTTGAGAGGATGAAAGTGTGCATTAATGGAAGGGAATTGAAGGAGGGGAAGAGGCAGGTACCCACTTTCTTGGATTTGCTGGTCGATGAGTGCTTGATCATTTTCTAGTTCCCGTTCTGCTTTGATCTGTCCTCTCAGAATCTGCTGCTTTAAATCCTCAACATAGAGCTGCTGTCGTTGAATTTGTTTCCTGTGGAAAGCTTCCTGGTCTCTCAGTTTCTGCTTGTACTCTTCATGCACAGCATCTATTTCTCTGCTGTTAGAAATGCTGATAGTGAATTTAAACCAGAAACAAATATTATTTGTAATAAAACAAGTCATCTTACTAAAGAAAGACAGACAACATTCAAGTTGTTTTGTTCAATAAGGGTGCATTATGACAAAAACTCATAGTTGTGTATATGCATGTCACAGCAGGCTGCAACCCTGTAAGTGTCATAAATGCCAGCAAACATGAAAGCTCCAGTAGTGAAGCAGGTAATTCCATTGCCAGAAAGACAAAAGAATTTTTAAAAAGAATTTTAAAAATATTATCACTTTTCATTTTGTTGTAGTCTTCCATAAATGAAATTGGGGAGGGGGTTGTTTTTAAGTTATAAAATTTTATAACCACTATATAAGATATTTGTCATCTAAGTACTTCAAAGCTCTTCACAGAAATTACCAACATTCTTTGTTTTCAGACCAAAAACTCCAACCTGGAAATATTTACAGGCATTGTCAGGATTACACTGACAGTCTCTGGCAGTGCCAAGGAAAGACCTTGATCACCCAAATCTCTGTTGGATGCAAGAACTGTATCAGGTTACTGCTTCTATATTTGGAGCAGAATTGTGATCAGAAAAGTGACTAACCTATGAAAAACTGCTTTACAATCTCCTCCAAGATGTTTGGCTCCTGACCATGTGCCAAAATTTTACACACACAGAACAACAATCAAAATAGCATCTATTCTTAACATAATACATTATAATATTCAAAATACTTTAGCCCTCTGAAAGGAATATGTATTCTACCTCTCCACATGCTATCACCAAGAAATTCTTAACATTAAAGTTAGATTATATCTAAGGGTGATATATGATCTTTGCCTGCTAAACACTGCCTTATTATATATAACCTCAGAAAATTAAACCTTTGAGTCTTGAAAAAACATTTTAAGTATATTTTACTAAGAAAGTAAATTATATATTTATTATACTTCTAATGCAATCAAAGACACCAAAACTCTAAAGAGTCCCTGAAGGTCAAAAAACCTCCAAAAACATAATTTGAAAGGAAATCTTTGGAAATATCATGTAGTTTATAAAATCACTGCCAATACAACATCTGTATGAAAAGAGTATTTGGCCTTTGCTATACAGGAATAATTTAACATCTTGATTTAGAAGCATGTGTTCAACCATTTCTACAGCAAGAACTTGGTTTTGTGTGATAGTTTAGCAGACAGAACAGATGAAACAATTAAGCAGGCAAAGTCTACAGATGTCCTGGAGTAGCTTTACATGGAACATGCATTTCACTTTCTTAAGAAGTAGTAGGAAAGCCTCAGTACATAAAAGCTTTAAGAGTTTCAATAATTTACAATATTACTATGAATCCTGCTCACACGAGAAAAACAGAATTCTGTTTTGTTTTAATGTTTATGTAAATGTAATGCTGAGAGTAACTGAAAGAGAACATCTTCTGTTCAATTGTCTGGCATGGTGCAAACAGAGTACAAACTTTGCTGCTGCCATCTGCTAAATGATTTGTGTCTATTTGTGACCCACACAAACAAATTAGGTCCAAGATCTATTTGTCCTTGGCTCGACTACAAAGATGCCAGTACCCTGTGATTTGTAATTTTTTTCCTCTTAGATAAACTTTAATTGATCCCCAGGAAATAGAAGCGGGGTGCCTCATTTCTCATTCAGCTGAAGAAGGATCAAATTGACACTTCACTGCAGCACTGAAATGCTCGTGTGGCAATTACAGATCTCCAGCTATTCAGGTATTTGTAACCCCGGGGGGACAAACTCAGAGGTTAAAGCAAGACTGGTTAACTAAAGAAGAATCACTTTCCAAACACAGTATTAAATCTGAAGTGTCTCATTTACGAAAAGCTCCCATGGTTTCAATGGTAGCTCTGAGGGAGGCTTTCCCTAAATGCAGCTTTGAGGTTGTCTTCCATATTTTCTAAGGGAAATGTAATGGAGCAGCCATATAATCTGGAGGTTAAAGTACTGATCTGAGACAAAACACTTCTGATTTTGGAGCAGTTACATGACCTCTGTGCTTTCAGAGGTCATGTACTTCATAATAGAACTTTCTGACACACTTGGCCTGCAAGGTCTTCAGGACGAGGACTGCCTCTGGATGCCCATGCACTAAACCTAACAGCTTCTCTGCAGAGTCTGGTGATGAGATAGTCTTTAACCTGCTCTACTAAAAGACATACGAAAGCTCTGATTCCTATGGCGCTATGAGAGTTGAAAAATATGAGTCTGAATTTGTCACTGGTCTCACATGACCTTGGGCAAGTTGCTCAGTCTGAGGTGTGTGAAAGAAGCAAAGTAGATTCATCCAAGAGAAGTGACGAGGATCCATTAGCATCATCAAACATCAGAAAGTCAAGTATCAGAAGAGCTGATTTCTATTATTTTATCATTATTAGCATCATTCTGCATGAGACTGAGGAAACTGAGTAAGTCATTGGCAGCGGGCTGAAAAGAAGCATGGTAGTAAAACAGTAGAGAAAGAATTCTTGTTCTGCAACTGTTTACTAAAACCAGATAAAATTCCTCTGATAAAATGTCTCTCATTCTTCCTAACCATGACTTTTAGCTCTCAGCCAATCTTTCCATAAAATTGACTTATCAGAATTCAAGCTGTTTACAGACTGAAACCCAGAACATCTAAGTAAATGAAACAACTCAGTGTTGCGTTTCAATCCAGAGACCTGACAATGCTCGCAGGGGTGCTTAGGTAACATTTGTTTACAGTTGTGAGAGGGTCACAAGCTTGTCCCATACTTTCCAACCTTGCTGAAACCACTCCCCACCCCCACACTATAAAGGATCAGAGAATAAGCAATACAAACAATGCACGTGGCAGCGTGCTGTTTGTTCTGGGCAGCACTAGCATATTCCCTCACGTGTGTGGTAATGGGTTTTTGCTGAACTAACATGAAACTGTGAGATCCTTTCCAACAGCCCTGTGTTTGCCCTCAGAGCAGAACACAAGGCAGGCCAAACGGATGGTAATAATCACAGCTCCATACTATGACTGTACCCCAGAAAGGCAGAGTACAAAGGAACAGCCATACTTCACTTTAAGCCTCAGAAAAACTAACACAGCACAGCAATCACTGCAGTATTCTTTCTGCTTTTGTCCAGGTGATGTAGCTAGTTGGTACAATTCTCCCTCTGTAAGGTCAAAGTCTCTGTCATAAAATGCTGTTGCTCCAGGTATACATAAAAATTGCAGTTCTGCTGTTATTTCAGTGTCTCTGCTTCATCTCCTATTTTTCAGTAGTACAAAAGAAAAAGCAGGCAAGGCAGTAAAGCCAGGTCTGAATACAGAGACTGAACGTTAAACACCTTTTTATGAAGCTGCATCTTACAGACAGTTTTCTGAAGTGGAACAAAAAGATAATGAAAATTCATGCAGAGCCACTTACATAAGACACAAATGCAAGAGGATGTTTTCCCTCTGGCTGTGAGATACTGACTATTAGAGCAGAATGACTGGCTAGTTTGGGATACAGATGTCTCTCCCAGAAACTGCTGAAACCAAGAAGATGAAGTCAGAATGCTCCCTTTCTACCTTCAAGCTGACATGCTATGTCATGTCAGCACACTTCTGCTGGTTTGTGGAAATAACATGAAAAACTAAACTAAAAAATGACATGGCAATGGCCCAGAAAGAAAATAAAAGATTCACACACATTTCACAGCTAAATCACCTAATAAGCAATTCAAAGAACAATCAGTTTGTGGAATACATGTTCGAATGACTAAACTAAAACCAAGCATCAACCCAGTTAACATAAGAATTTAGCCAAATTTTGTAGGAAGTAGGTGAAATCACTAATTTTTTCATCTAAAACGTCTTAAATCAAATGTACTGTTAAATTTAGACTTGAAACTGGAATACTATGAGATACAGCAATCAAGCACAGAATGCTGTTGCTCCTATTCCTGCTTTTCTACATAAGCAATATACACTCAGTACAGTTCAAGCAGGAAATAAAATAACCTCAGGACGAACATAAGAGAAACAGCTTCATTTCTGTAGGTATCAAGACATACATGAGGTCTTGGTTTCACAGGACCAGCATACTCTAGCATACAGCATATTAATAAAAAGCAGTTCTGCAGAGAATTTCATAAAAGCATGCAGATTTCTGGGTGTACCGAATGCAGCGAGAAGTGTCAACAGTTACGCCCTCCACCAAGTAAACCTTTAAAAGCTGCAAGTAAAATGACAACAAAAAGACACCAACCTTAAGCTAAAGATAATCACAAAGTACTGAGAAAACGTTCAGATTATACCGATTCTGCCAGATTGCTTTTCCATCTCATTTTTCTCTCCAAAGTTTGCACGATGCATGCTAAATGAACCATCTGTAAATCCACATTTTTTTCCAGCCGGTTTTGTTGTCAGCTCTCTGGGATCCTATTGTGCAATTCTCCTCCCCTCTTCCCCAAACACTTCTACCGCTGATGCAGAGGCTGGCGGCTGCTACAGCATAATGCAGCTTCCAGTAACTATGGCAGCAATAGCTCTGTGGTGAGGCTGAATACCTGCTGCAACAAAATCTTAAGGCTCAAATGGAGAAACTCCAGTGAAAATAATCACTTTTGGTAAAAGCTGAAATTTGCCAGTTTTCTCGAAGAAAACATCAGTCAAGTCAGCATCCCCATCTTTCTGACTGCCTAGAGTTCAAGTCCCGTTTGTCTTCTACAAATTATTTTTCCCAAGGGAAAAAGACTTAAAAATAAAGCAGAAAAAAGATGTCGGCAAAGCATTTTGCACCCTCGCAAACCCCACACTGAGAGCAGTCACAAGTCAGAGTTACAAGCCTATCCACTAATACACATCTACACAACTCCCCCCACCTTCCCCAGCTCTGTCCTCCCCCTCTGCCCGTGTCCAATCCGGGGCCCTTCCTGCAGGGGCTCAGAGCAGCAGCAGGCTCCACGCAGCTGCACAGGATCCTACATCTGCTTCTGCCCAGCACGGGGGCCCAAGCCTCTCCCTTCTCTTCCCTAAGGCAAAGAGCAACGAAGGAGATGCGAAGACCTCGTATTATCACCGCCTTCAGCCTCCTGAAGGAACGCCACTCACAGAATTCAAAGCAAAAGTTGGGGAGTGGTGGGCAGGAGGTGGGAACTAGAAATCAGCCAAAATGGCCATCAGAGTCAGAAACCTTCAGCAATTAGAGATCTCTGGAAATGTACACACATAGTAACCCCCCTCCCAGAAGTTACCATCAAGTGAAGCATCATTTAGATTTCTGATTAGCTGGCTTGCTTACAGAAAAAGCACACCTGTGCTTTTTCATGTGTGGTTTTTTTAGCCTTTCTATGCAAAACCTCTTTTTCTTTGCCAAAGCCCCCAAAATAACAGTAAGGCAATGACTTATTTAAGGCACCCTTTAAAATACATCTCTAAAACAGGCCTCATTTTGGCAAAGAGTCACAGGCACAAGACACAGCCACACTCTCCAGTAAAGGTCAATGCTGCCTCTTTAATTTCCAATTCAGCTAACACAGGTTTTCCCTTCACAATGTCAGTTATATATAGAATTATTTACCCTGCAAACCCACTACACCCGGTTCTGCTGTAAATTGCAGAGTTGCTGTAACTGCAACTCTATACAGTGCATTTCTCTGTGAAACAGAATTTTTGAGGGATCTTTTAAGAGATGCAAAAGTTTTCTTTAACCTGTTTGTTTTGATTTTGGTAGAGCGCTTTCAAATTCTCAAATGGAAGCTGTTAGTGAGTACTCAAGAGTATTTTACAGATATTAGTCGGATAAGTTAACTATACCACATTTGAATAATAAATATGTTGTGTTTTGCTGTATCAGATTTCCCTCCCCACCCAGTTTAACGATGTTGGTATTTTCAAGGAAAGGGAGTTTAAACATGTTCCAAGCAGCTAAAATTAATTCAGTGTACTGCTATACCACTGAACTCTAATGGAAAAACTCCTGTGGGTTTTTTTTTCAAACCAGCAAGGCAATAAAATCAGAGCTTTTATTTATATGCAGTATGGTATTGAGGCAATGACAGGAGAAGGACCTTTATTATCTACTTATTTGTGGTGATGCTGTAATATGATGACTGATGCCATTCACAAGCCTTCTGTGTGCTTGCTGGCTGATAGCAAACATCAGAAATATGAAGTGCAGGGACTTTTACGAGTAGAGTGTATGAGCAAGCAAACAAGTAAGGGTATAATGACTCACAATCCTTTTCAAGGGAATGCCTAAGTTTTAATATTTGTGTGCAATGGTAGAAAATTGTTTTTCCTCTCATTTCTCAAAATATTTTAATGTACAATTGAAGGTTGAACTGGTAATTCAACCTATGAAAGGCAGATGAGAAAGATTTCATCATACTGACAGCATGGGAGATAAGACTCATATAATTAATAATCATTACTGTAATATATATATATTGATATGATCTGAAATAAAAAATCCAGAAGAAAGGAAAGTACCATCAGTTCCTGATGAAAAAGGTACTTAAACCCATGGAAACTCAACAGTTTCTGAATTATTTCTGTTTGCAGCTGCCGTGCTTCCTTGCATGAATGAACCATGTTCTGTGCTAGGAATTAATTTTTTTTTTACTTTTCCCTAAAGCAATTTTATTCTCACCAGAAGAGAACCCAATTCATCCAAGCAATTTTCAAAGTACTAATGAGTATTCCCAATACCTACTCTTGGCATAAAATCTAATACATTTAGGGTTATTATAGGATGGAAATTGGTGGCAACTTCAGAGTAAGCCTCACTCTAGTTAGGGATTTTAAATGCAGGCTACACAGGCAACAAAGATGCAAACTGTCTGCACAAGATCTCTTAGGAAGATGGTTGCAGAGCCTTGCCTGTAAATAAGCTGCATGTACAGATTCTTGTTCCAATATGATAAAATAGTTTGAATTAAAGCTTCAAGTCTACCTTCCATCTCTTCTGGAGGAAATCAGTGTAGCACAGGAGAAAGGCAAAGGTAAAGGTGTCAAAAGATACAGCATGATTTAGACACATTAATATCCTTACCTTAGTTCAAGAGAACACTTGTTTTCTTCACAGTTTCTACATTTTTGACTGCAAAAATAAAAATAGGAAATCATAAATATTTGGGAAAAAAGGCAAGAAAACTTCACTGAAGCCTATTGTACACAGATATGTCATTGTAATTTTCAGTAGAGGAAGATGCAGATTTCTAGCAGCTGGGAGAGCACCGAGAACTTTCAAGTGAGGGGGGGACAGAGAACAAGACACACACACGTCTTTCCCTGTTCTTATATTTTCCTCTAAGCATCTCTTTCTGACAGAGACAAGACCCTGCATTAGGGTGGACTTTTTACTGGTGATCAAATAAACACTCCCTGTAGTCCATTTAGTCCTGTATTATGGTTGGCAAAGCACCTCACATACACCTTTTAGTACCTGACATTGACTTTTCTTCACAAGAGACCACATTTATAATTTTATTCTTATAAAGTGGGTCTTAGGCTACATGTCTCAACTGTAAACCCCTCCATGAGCAAAAACACTTGTCTGCACAGAAACACAGGCTCACAAAGGAAGGCTGAGTGGATCACTTCCTTACTGCAAAGGAAGGCTGAGTGGATCAGTTCAGTTCACCTATGCCAAATAGCTATTCAAAAGGACAAAAGGACCACTGGATTATGTAAGGTGAAAACCAACTATTATTAGACATAGTTTACAGCTCATTCCTGTGAGAGGTGGACACTGATAAAACCCAAGCAAACGCAATACCATAAGGTTTTTCATTTTTACTGAAGTAACCATCTGAAACCCTCTAGGTAAGCATGAGGGTAACTTCAAGCAATGTAATATGCTTGTAATATCCTGCCCAAGTGATTAAAAAATTGATCAACACAAAAATATCTTCTATCTGAACATGGTCTGGAAAAAAAATCAATCAGAAATATTCTGCAGTTTTGTCAGGTTAAAAAGGGGAAAACTAAGTGCAAATTTGTGATAAACTCTTTTTTAATGCTTCTGGATTTCTTCAGGTTTTTCTAGGTTCATCAAAAAACTTGCGACAAGTGCTCCACAACTAATGTCTTTAGCAACATTAAGAGCACCTTGGTGTGTACATTTGAAGGTCATAAGAGAAACCCTTATTTTTAAAATTCTTTGTTATTTTTCCTAACAGAATAATAGCAATGATGTTATTAATAACATGCTATTATAAGACAAACAATAATAAAATGTTCTTCAGTAAAGAAACAAAATGAAGTAACATTTTGTATAGACAGGTATCACTGCAGGAAATGAAAAGCAAATGCAGAGATTAGATACATTAAAGAGAACCTATAAAACCACACTATCCAAGGTGGAAAGCAAGGCACTTGACTAGAATCATGAAGAATATTCAAAACAGAGATAACATTTTATGCTCATAAAAATGAGATGAGATATTTCCTCTAGAAAGAGATAAAAGATTCCCAGTATGTTACCACACCAAAAACACTCTAGGAGGAAGCAGAACCCTCAACAGATATGAATGAGAAGATGGCTGTTTCTCGCCTTTAACAGGTTAATTGAATGTGCCAGGCTGAGAGGAATTAAAAAAGAAAAATAACCCAATTACATTTCATTCTGTAATATCCTATTTTCAGTGTTATGGACTGAAACACAGAACACATCTCAATTCATTTTCCTGACACACAATAATCACTGTCTTCATCACACCAATAATTTCCATTTCCTAAAGTCTCTGCCATAAAAGCACACACTAAACACTGAGTATTAGCAGCTCTTCAACCCTCTGAAAGCAGTAGATGCCTTATTTACTGCTCAGTTAAAGAAAAGCAAACAAGGAATCACATTGGCTTTCTGAGATGAAGGGCTCAATGAAGGCTTGCACTAAACGGAATTTATGAACAAACCTTCTGATTTCCACCACAAATTAGCAGGGAAAGTCAATTGATAATAATTACCTTGGCTAAATCATATCCCGAAAAGTCCATTCTGTGCATTAAAGTAATAATATTGTAAAAATTACAGATTAACTGTAAAGCAGATGTCCAAGTGAACTGAATTAAGGCTGACAGTCTCATCTGAGGCATTTCCTTAATTGAGCATCAATAAATAATTTTTCATCTTTGTTGCTTGTATATCATAATGCTCTATATTAGTCAGTTGGCCAGTGTATTTTCTCTGACATTTTTATTTGACTACTTAAAACATGATGGGACTTATTCTATACACAGCTTACTTTTGTCTGAACCAAGTCCCTTATTTCAGACATCATCCCACAAGAGAAATTTTTTGTTCAGTTGCTTTTTTTCTTAGTTTTAAACTTACTTGTAAAGAGAAGAAAGGATATAGTGTGGAGAATTGGTGCAACTTCCATCCAAATTGAGCCAGTCCAAAGCGCCACAACTCAGAGTGCGTGGGGTCTCATTAATCTACAGAAAGCACACAGCATAGGACAGAAATTTAAAAAAATCACAGCAACCCAGGAACTTCCAAGGTATCATTAGGACTGTTGTCGTTAACTATTGTTGCAAGGCTGCATAATACCTCCCATGTGAGTTTATAATCTCACTTACACTTCTGCTTAGTCTTTGATAATTAGCAAAATTGCTAAGTATTTGTTACTGAGTACATCTCTTTTTGCTGCTCTATTTTAATGCACTGCACGTTTCATTAATCAAGAAATTAAGAATGAAAACAAGCCCCTTATCTCAAAGTGAGCGCAAAAGGATGGAAGAGTGGAAAGTATAAAATGTTAATAAATGAAAATCCATTTTAAAAGGTAGACTCTTGCCAATATCAGTTGATAATGTGGTTAACTCCTAAATGAGAAAATTTGTATTTTATAAAGTCAGTTTTTTAAGCTATGTTTGTCATTCATTTTAAGAATTATGTCAGTTCTTAAACACTATTGAACTAGCTAACCAAATAATATCTTACAGTAGTTAGTTCCTGAGCTTAACATGCCAAGAAATATTTTATCTATCTCTGATGTATGTAACAATTAACTGCTTTCAGAGTCAACAATACTTAAGTACTTAATCCCACAAATTTTCCAATTCTTCTAGTATTCTTCATTCAAGACAGTGAAAGGACAAAGAACACAACTCAGAAAATTATCAGATGTGGAAAGATTCTTAACTGATCTTTTCGCTGCAGCAGTCTGCCTTTTTGTTTCAATCCTACTGTAGTCACGACTGGAAATAGGAAACATTAAATTATTCAAGGGATCTGCATCATCTTTTGCTAACCACATCTGAAAGAAGTGCTAGTGTCCTCCCACAAAATGTTTAGTGTCATTACAGGCCATTAGATGGAGGAAATGAAGCAAGGGAATATGATGATGAGATGAAATATTATCTTTATCGGGCTGGCTTTTAAGAAGAAAAAAAAAAAGAAAAAAAAGAAGAAAAATTAGGAGAGAAAAACAGTTTTAGAACTTACTGATCTTCTTAGTCTTAAGATAGCAGCTTCTGCTGGGTGATTGAATCTAAACTTATGAGATCTACCAAGGACAACAAGGGCGCCTGTGAAAACAAAATAATTAGATATATACAGAGACATAATTCATCAAACTACCATAGAATAGTATGTTAAAAAAAAAAAAAAAATTAATTCTGACCAACAGCTTTCTGAACACCACGGAACATTATTAAAATTTGCCACTATGTAATGGCAGAGTTATCAATCTGTAATGACAGCATCCAAGCAAACTGATCTTGGAGATCTCTGCAGACTAAGCATAACTGTAAATACCCTGTTCATATTAAAGGGCAGCATGACTTCATGCCAAAACCACAACCAACCCACTGCTGAAAACTTGTTTTTACACTGTATTTTTAAGAGTCTAGGTCATTGCAGGTTCCCAGAAGCTGGACTGTTGCTTTAAACACCCTGAAAGTATGGAAGCCTGATCCATTTAATCTGAACTCATTATCATAGCTTGTGACTTAGTGGCTATTAGCTTCCACCTAAATACACTGTGAAAAAGCTGAAGGTCATTTCAATATCATGTAATTGCCAGAAAACCCTTTCAGTAGCCAGCTGGCTTAGGGCCAGTCTCCACTACTTTCCACAATAGTGTCTCTGACTACACGTCTCCCCTCTTCAGAAACCTACAGATTACCGTTGCCAAAAGAAGGCAGAATATTGTCACCAATGTTTCGATTTTACTTCTGTGGGGTACTTCGTTTATTTGTCCCAGCTCCAGCCATGGATCAAACTTTGCAGAGCTGGCAGCAGACTGAGAGATGTTTTTCTCTGATCTGCTCAAGTTCCATAAATTCTTGATCTGAACTCTGGTGATAAGGTGGCTATAATGCAGCATTCACAGAACAAACAAGCCTCACCTTGTGACAGACGACAGGACCCTGAAACTTCACACCCATTCACAGAGCAGTGAGCACCTGGAACTGGTCGCAGAGTCACAATCCCACAGTGGTTGTCTATCATACAGTGATTCCTTTCAATCCACTGTCCCTGCAAAACTACAATGTAGAGATTTATCTCTCCTGCTGAAGGTGTTGGGTTTGCCCTGTTTTCCTCGGAATGGAGGACCACACACTGTTTGAGTCTATGCACACTTCATACCCCAGAGAACTATATCAAGTGCAAAACAAGGAGATGAAATCCTGCTACTCAAATGCTTAACCACAGAAAAAACTTACTATTGAAACTCACTATTGAAAATAGTGAGATCGTTTCTTTATTTCTGGTACTGGAAAACTACATATCACTTTCTGATTTGGGAGCTGATGAGCAAATTCTTCTATTATGTTGAATTTTCTTAATGCCATTATGGTATTTATTGTTTATAATTCACTAATCTACTGGCAGAAATTAATCAAACATAACCAAGCTTAGCAGAACTTAACCGAAGCTGAGATTCCATAAATTTTCCAATTTCAGTATAAAGTCTCAGTTCTCTATCATTGTATCTAGCTTCTGAGATGGACTACTAAAATTAAAAGCAGAAATTAAATTAAATAAGACATATTCTGAATAATTTGGATTTTGTATCTAAAATACTCTGTACAAGTAGAGTTGAAAAGCATTTTCAATGTCTTGTGATCACTTGTGCCACTAGTTTAGGGTAGAACATCTGAGAATTTGGATGTAAGATGAAGATATTTTTAAGCTCTAGTGTAGCATTTCACAAGTGGGAAGAAAATTCTGAAGAGATTAGGTCAAGTCCGCTGACTTTTTAGCCTCTTAAACAAAAAATAATCATATACTTTAGCAAACACTAATTATTAGTCTCTTCTACTTACCTTCTTCAATAAAGAGAGCTGACAGATAGAAACACAACCTGGCTATTACACGTGACAAATGTAAACCTCTTGGTTTGACCTGACCATATCACAAAATAAGTTGTAATATCATTCTCTTACCAATGTCTTGATCTTGGTCTGAGTCACTTCTCCCAATTTTGGTTGTTCCTTCCTAAAACAAGAAAAGAACTAATTTAAATGTTGTTTACAGAAAAAAGACTATATAAACTACTTTATAAAGCCTTAGTACTTCATTTTGGCAAACATTTAAAATAAATTGCCTCTGAATGACTGAATTGTTTGAAGCAAATACTATATACCTCGTAATATTTCAGCCCACTGTCCCCCACAGTGTTGCAATTACTCTTCATCCTGAAACTATGTCAGCTTCTACAAATCCAGTAGATAAAGTAACCCTCAGTGGATGACTTTTGGACCAATTGCTCGAGACCAGGATTTTGAAGATGAACATGCATCCTGATGCTTTGAACTTTTACAGTGAGACTTGGTGTTTGCAGAAATGAGACAATTCTTTTAATAAATATCCATGCAGAAAGAAAGAAGCTGCAGTATGATTATTCAATTAAGCAGGCTTTTCAAATTTAAAAGTAACAGAAGTCCTAATTTGTAAGGGCATTTTGTCATAGATTATGAACTCTTCAATCTAACTATTAAAGAAGACCGTTTTTCTGAAACTTAAATGACATCTATGAAAAGTCTTCCTGGTGCTTATGGTACATGGGCAAGTTCCCAAACCTGAAGATTCAATAACTTCAAAGAAAAGAACGGCCTAGAAACAAAAGCCTCCAGAGCAAGAAAACTCCAATCATATTATGGGCCAGTGATGGAAGTGAGACAGTAATTTTATGGTTGCCTTCAAATACCAATAAAAAAGAGTCATTTAAACAGTACCACGAGAAAAAAACTGACAAAAAAGGGCAATTAATTTACCATCTGTCTATTACTTTCCATTACCAGTTCTATGTTTTTTCTTAGAAAAACAATGCAACATAATTTCCCAAGTCTAAAAAAACACTGTAATTGTTATGGTAAAGTGATTGGTAAATGCACTCTAAAATTACCTTAGTGACAAGTCTTTCAGTTTTATCAAAATTAATTATGGGCAGTAAACAATGTGATTTTGTATTCAAATTAGAACAAATTGAATATGCTCTCTGCTCCGAGCGTATTGCAAAAGCTAGATTTGAAGATGAAACAAGAAGTAGTAATTGGAAGCCTGAAGACTGGGAAAACAGAAGCTGTGCACTACTCCAAGGTGACCCAGCTATGGGTAATTACGGGTGAATCACAGTGGGTTTGTGCACTGGACAGAAAGGGAATGGTTTTCACAAAGCTCCTCACAGAGCTCAGCTATCTGAACCAATGAACAGACCCCTCAGGCATGAGCCCTGCTGAGACTTCATCTTCTGGAGAGGCTGAAAGCGAGATTGTGCCTCTACTTTGAAGCAATTACCAAGCTACATGTCAGTTTAACGTTCAGCAGACTCAACTGCAAAATATCCACCTGGGTTGGCCACAACTTCTAGGAAACTTATGGTCCATATGGCCTTTAACTCATATCACTCAATCAAGTGAGTTAGCAACACGTATTTAACACAAAGAGAAGTAAACCAACTCCTAAAAGATCTCTTTATCAATTATCTTCTTCACTATGAATTATCTTCTTCTTTGGCAAAGAAATAGTTATTGTAATTCCAAAAGAAACTTTTTCCAAGTTGCTGAACTAACTCTCTGGTAATACAATTCAATCCAGAAAAGTGTATTGGCTGAGCAGTATTGGCTCAGGAAATTCTCAACAGTATCCCGGTCAGTGGAGTGATTCTGGGTAAGTTTAAACCCAACTAAAAATTGCAGGTGAGACCAAGGGTACAGATACGATACAAGCAAACCAACACAACTCGAGAAAACAAAACAAAAATAACCATAACCCAGGACCACGCTGATTTAATTTTTAAAATGCTATTATTGAGCTAAAAATTGCAATATTTATACTCTTTTCTAATTTAATATTGAGTATTCTCCCTGAAAAAGTGAAAGATGTTTCAGATGAAACAACTGCACAACCTGACCTTAGCAGATCACAGCACGTCTTCACATCTGCTGAACTGTTTTTACATTGTTACCTCTTCTGTCTGAGTCTCATGACTGAGGGTAGAATTCCTAAGGTACATTACAGAATCATAAAGAGTAAGATTGCTTTGCCCTTTCACTTTTGGGAGTACACCAGCTTTCAAAAAAGGTTATGAAGTACACCTTTTATTAAAGCAATAAACAAATTTCATATTTTTAAGCGATGCAAAAAAGGTCAGTTAAATCACAGGAAAACATACATCTTTTATTAATAAAAGCCATAAAATTAAGCGTAGGCGCAGCATCGATTAGTGCAATTAATATTATGAAATATCAGGAGAGTAAATGAGTAACACAATATTTATTTTGCATGATCTGAAAACTGCAGCTGTGACCTCTCTCTAGAAGTACAGAGTAAAGCGCTGTTATGTATTGAAGCCCTAATTTGTAAGGAACTGCTAATGTTTTACCTTCTTGCTGTTCAGATGAAGGTAACAGACACCAGAGACTAAAAGATGTAAAGCACAAAGAAAAGAAAAGGCAGCATCTAGAAGCAAAGAAAGAAGGGACAAAGATGTTAGTGTGACAGTCATGAATGACTTCAGAAGGTGACCCTTCAAACCAGGTTATGCCATTAAAATGAATACATTTAAATTAGGTGCTGTCAAAATTAGTATGGGAAAGTATTTGCTCTTTTCAAAATGGCACATAATAGAAAAACATTTAAGTAGTAGCAGTTGCTTCCAACAAATGTTTAATGTTAATGTAGGGTTGAGTAGTTGAAGTTGCATCAGCACTGGACATAAATACTTGGTCCCTAATTATTACCTGGTACAATTTCTTTTTGCTGGCATGAGAAAAATTAGTGAAGTTTCTCTTTCAACATGATAGAAGAACGACACGATTTCTGTTCTAAATATGTGTTGTCATTTTTTAAGAGGAATAAAAAAATCCTGTGTCCCTGAACTATATCTATTACCACAAAATCTAGATAAAGGTTTTTTATTAGTAGACAGATACACGATTTTCCACTGTATTTAACATATGTTTCAGCAATCAGTGCACCTGTGTAGAAGTGCCCATCGAACATTCCTTTCACATTAAGTAGCACCAATATTGTAGTAATTTCCATTCATTTAAACAACATCAAAAATGTTGAAGTTTGGCTTAGGACTTGCTTCATCAAAACCCAAAAAACCCCCTAAAACTGTCTGACCCCGCCATGCACATCATATGCCATAATGTGCAGTAATATACATACAATGTTATTAAAGTTTTTTGGCGAAAACCTTGCCTTAAATTAGCAGCTACACAACAAAACAGTGTCTATGAGGCCAAGATTTCTACCTGATCTTCAAAAACAGCCACTCAAGTAGGATCACAAGCAATTAGCCTTCATGCCACATACCTGGTATCTACATGGCAGATCTCTGGTAGGGTTAAAAGCAATGTGCAGGAGTCATTGCCAAAGTGAGCTTTTGTTTCTTAAAGCTTACTTTTGTCTATACATATTCAAATATTCCAGTCTTAAGTATAGAAATGCATAATAAAATTGGGACCAGTATGTCTGGTATTCTTTAAGCACCATCCTGTGTGTTCCATGTACACGCACACATAACTGTCCTCATGCTTTGTGGACAAACTACTGATGCCTCATTTGAGTATTTTGCTTTGCTTGTAATAGAATATCAAATAGTTTGCACATGCATTCTTAGGAGTTCAACTTATATTCATATATAAATTCTTCTCCTTCTCCATTTCCATGTATTTTTTGCTTTTCCCCCCATTATGTCTTACGATCTGTCATGACCTTCATGTTTTGATAGCTGTTGTTGTAATGTCACCCTAACCACCCTCCATTTCCAAAGAAAACAAATATTTTCAAATTAAAGGGTAAAATAAGACGAGTGACCATATCTCACCCTGAGATGATACAGCACCACTCCTGTGCTGAGGATATCATCATCCATGGCCATCAGATGAGGTAAATTAGAATCTATTGTTACTCCAGCTTTTTCTTTGTTGATGTCCACACTGTATTCTTTCATGATGGCTTTCCTGTCTGTCCACTTATTTGTCCAGTCTTTGGTCAATTGCTCAATCTTAAAGAATAGGAGAGAGAACAGTTTCACTTACTAAGCAGGCTAATTTTTCTTTTTGATCATGCTAACACATTATTTTGCATGTCTTTGGGTTAAACTTAAGGTCTGCAAAACCTTTCCAGGCTACCAGTGATCAAATCTTCTCAGTAATTTTGGTAAGTGTGCAATAATTTCCTTTGAATAAATTGGAGTTTATGTTAGAAGGGACAGACTCTGTAGAATGAATTACTGTGAGGTATCGAGACAGCTTTCAAACGAGGGGTAGATTGTGCAGACTTAGTGATACACAGTGGACTGTGTCCCATTAAGGACACAACACTTTTGTCACAAACTGGTAGAGCACCCTCAACATGCATTAAGGGTGGCAGTTTCCTGCATCTGCAGAGCAAAAAGGAAAGGATTAAGACAAAAAAAGTTTTCACTGTAGTGTCACAACTATAGCAATGCTATCCCCCTGTGGAACAGGAGATAGTTACAGCATCAAGTAAATCATACACACCTTCATTTCATTCTGAAGGACGAGCTCGGTCAGATTTCCATCCCTGTCATCACTCCAAGAGGGACTGGAATTCCTCTGTACAAACAACAGCCACCAAGACCTACATGTTAGTTTTCTTATTCACAACTGGCAGGCATCATCTTTCACTCTCCAGCATTTCAAGGCGCCAAACTCAAGAGAAGGAAAGACAAAATACACATGCTGCCTTCTAGCATCTAGCCTACATCTCTCTAGCTATTGCGTGCTATTTTTTGGTGTAAAGAACTGGTGAAAAAGCAATAACTGAGAGATAGTTCTGTGTAAATAAATCCTGAAGTGTAGTTTCTGTCTCTTCCAGCAAAACATTCTCTCCATGGCTTGGAAAACCAAGACACTATTATTATTCCAACAGAGAAAAACACCAGGGATGTCAGCTGTATTGTGAGGGCTCACAGATGTTCCCAACTTTTTTGGGGGGAAAGAGCGTGCAGGCAGTGTGAAACATCAATTACTCTCTTGAAACTTCCATACCGTTAAAAATAAAATATTTCTATTTCATGGTATTTCTGGACAGGTAAGCCACCCAACTCCATGAAAGACAGGCAAGGAAATCCTTTTGAATCATTACATGACTACTTATACTTCAGGTTCATCACTATAGTGACAAAAAGAGGAGAAATGACAGAAAAGCAGTTAACCTTATAACAATTGCAAAATCACCTAAAGAACAGTTTCACTTCTTTCCAGTTACAATAAGCATGGAAAGATAAACAGATGAGATAAAAGCAAGCTACCTAAAGTAACACAAAAGCTCCAGTAGGGAAATGTGGCTACATACCAGTTCGAAGCTCATCAGCATAGTTTTCAACCTATCAATTTCTTCTCTCAGTTCTCTGATCAGTTTCACATTTGCATCCTGAAACATTGAGACACAAACCATTGGAAAAGTCAGCCTTAAAAAAATTCCAGCTAAAGAAATCAATGTGGGGGTATTCCAATGGCCAGGAAGAGAGGAGAATAGGTAAACTCACAACAGTACTCCTTGCTTCACTCTGCCAGGCCCCTAAGACCTACTGCCTGGGGATAGGTGGCTCTCATCTTGGATAGCTGCCCTTTTACCATAAACTTTGTTCCATCTCTCTTCTGAACACAGACCTACCATAGCATTTGTTGCCATCACGACTAGATGGATAAATCACTACTTTTAAGGATTTGTCTTCACAATAGTTACATTACATCGGAAAGATGCTGTTGTTTAATGCTGGTGTATATAAAATCCGATTAGAGGAGACTAAGTCAGAATATCATTGAGGATGGTATTATAAGCCCTTACAGCTGATACATAAAGAATTTCCTGTCTGCTTGTGTGAAGGCATTTGTCTCGCTTTCAGAGTAAGCTTTTCTGCACTGGCAGTTTCTGGAAAACAGCTTTTACAGACAGTTCAGACAAACTCTTGAGTCAAGAATCAGCTTTCTCTGGGCTGCCAGATCAATTTGCAGCGAGGGGAAGAGGGCTGGGATTGAGGATCTAGCATGGGCTGTGCAAGAGAGTGATGGGTACACGTGTTGGGATGCTGAGAGGCTGCTGTTATGTGACAAGAGGCTTATCCAGGAGTGTTTATGTGACTTTAGCCTGTCACAGAGCTGAGAACTGCTGCTGGCAAAACCAAGCACACAACTGCTGCCACTATGGATGTCTGAAAACTACTTATAGGCACTGGTAATTCAGATGCAAATTAAAATTGGGAAACCTAGGATTAGAAGGGTTTTCTTCTGCCCAAATTTAACAGAGTATTGCTAGGAAAGCAAACAGTGAATTACAACTCTAAGATTCTATCTTTTATCTACAAAATAAAATTTTGATACACTCATGCCAAATCACAAAATCACAAAAGACTACTACTAAAGCTGTAAAGTCAATGGCTTAAAGATTGGGAAATGGCTGGAATCAAGACTTTTTTTGAAACCTAAATTCACTGTATATTCCTTAAATCAATGCACTGTGATTCACTCCTTAAGTTAGGTGATCACGAGTAAAGGGAGCCTCATGCAGAATTCCAGGTCAAGAATGCTCAATTGCAGAGCAGCAGTTCTAGAGTTTTATATTTCTAGCATATGTGACTGTAGGTCCGGATCAGCATGCGCTGCTTGAATTTTGCCAGAAAGACAGACAGAATAATGCGTTTCCCCATGAATTATTTTTAATGCTGATTCTTATGACTATGGTACCTAAAACCTCCAATCTGTTTTAGCACTGTGTCTTTGACTGAGAGCGTTTATGTTTTTCAAATTTGATAAATGTGGACTTATCAAAGAGTAAGAGTGGAAAATGAGAAAAAAGCACACACTAAAAATTTGCCTTAAGCATCTGGAACATCTAGCATTGAACAAGAATGGGATAGCAGGGGCAGCAACAGAATTCAGGCCTCCAATGCAGCACCTGACTCTCTCCTTAATATTCTGCTGTCTTTTAACTTGTGCAGCCTGTGAAGGACCTCTGCACAATCAAACAAATGAATCTGTCATAAAGTCAGAGCTCATTCCTAGAATAGGCAATAAATGAAGCGCAGGTTCTGTGGCCAAAATTATTCCCATGCATTTAAAGGCTTCATTTTTTTGTGTACTGAGAAGAAGACAAATTGTGACTACACAGGCTGCCTCAGGCAGAACTCAAGGCCTTACCTCATTTACTCTGGGCTTGTTAATAATATTTTTGGCATTTGCAGCATATCTCAAGGTACTCATGGTCTCGTTGTAGCTGGAGCTGGCAGGTGAGATAGCTACAGACAGAAAACAAATAACACAATTTTAAAAAGCATTCAGTTTAACCCATCACTTTCCAAAAAGGTTTATTTCTTTTCAGTCTTGCTTCTTTAAAAAATAAAACCAAAAAATAATCCTGGGGTTATTTCATTAAGCTCACACAGAATGTCTTCTCCAGATTGTATTTATAACTGAATGAATCACCTAAAATCAAAGCTATGACCTTGGTAAGACTCTTAAACATAATTCCATGCACAATCAGCATGCATTTTCATTTCCCTGAGTATTCTATGAAGTATTTATGAAAATCTTTACAAAGATAGATTCTAAGTGTTATAGCTGTCTTCTCACTGCAGTAGAGGTGTATATTAAAGGCAAAATGTAGTGCAAAACACTAAACAATTAATAGAAACCAAACTCACTGGCAATCATAATGGTCTTGGAGTTGCCCCCCAGACTGTCCTTCAGAAGCCAGGTGAGGATGGAGTCACGGTAAGGGATGTAAGCCGGCCGTCTGCTCCCACTGCTGCTGCCCGAGGGAGCACTGTCCACATGGCTGCTCTCCCCTTCGCTCGTGATGCTGTTAATGCTCTGGCAGCTGCTGAACATCTGAGAATTTTGTGCTGAAGGAGAAATACCACGGAGCTCAGGAAAGGGGTTATTTTTTTCTGTCATGGCTACTTAATTTTCTGAGATGTCATTACAGTTTATGAAGACACCACAGAGCTGCTCTGTTGAGCTTTTTGATGCAGATGCAAATAAACATTTACACTCAATACATGGTGAGTGAGTCATATGCTTTTATCACTACCTTTCAATATAAAGAACTAATGTGCTTACCTAAAGTGGATATGACAATTCCAAGTGTGACTAATGACTTGTTAATATTGGCACCTTCAGTAATTCTATCTTTACAGTAACTGGGATCAGCCCTTTCACTGTAGCAAGCAAGCATGAAAAAGACAATGCAAAATAAACAAAAATGCTTAATTATTAACTTACAGTCAATATGAAAACATTACATATTTTCAAGCGATACAAGAAAACAGAAGTTATAAGCTTTGCAATTAAAAAACCCATATACTTTGAATATTTTATATTGTCCTCTATTTCAGAAAGTCCAAACAACCATGAGCAAAGGCTATTGGTGCAAGATACTGTTAAAGACCCACCAAAATACAAATTCAAGTCTGAACTGGGCAACCCAATCATAGTGGTTCTGAATTTAAAAAACCAACACACATTTCACAACTCCACAAGGGCAGACTGGCTCAGTACAAAAGTCTGTGTATTCCCTCAGTACCACTTTCTCTGACCATACGTGCATGGCAATTTATGTTCTCAAGAAAAAAAAAGTCCTTTTTTATAACTGTGCTGTAACTCTTCAGCACAACTTCCATCTTTCTGGTTTTTGTTACATCCAGCACAACCACGTGTTCCTCACCGAAATGCATAGCAAAGATCAGAGACTTAGGAACTTTTGGAATATGAACAACATAAACAGTGAGATATAGCTGTTTTCTCCTGCCCATGCTAGGCAGCCATGAGGAACACATTCCCTTTTCCACCTCTCTTTTCAAGCTCAGATTTAGTAATTCGAACAACAGCAACTGGAAAAGCCACTTAATAGGAACATGGAGTTGAACGGAATTATCTTAAATGTGTGCAACAGCACAGTATTGGATCTCAGGACCCAGGAATTCCCTTCCCCAATGAAAACCAATACCCAGTACAGAAGAACTATTGACAAAGACAGTATTGGCTTAATATTCCCTGTTACTTTATAAGAAAGTCAGGCTTACTGTTAGGTCAATGAAATTTTAAAATATTAAACTTCATCTTTTAATTACTGCCAGCATCTTCAGAGAAAATTACCTCTTTGCCCTTCAGTGTATTATTACCTGCCTGCAAGGTCCACTAAGTTGATCTTGCTTGCAATTTCAGAGGGAAGATTGTTCTCCAGTATAGCCTGAAGAGAAAAACATAAATAAGGAAGACTATTCCCCTTAATTATTTAATGAAAATAAAATTGATGTGCTCTTTTGTTTGAAGCTGAGTTGCACATATGACTGTCTCGCTGCCTTTGTTTGTGACTTTGACCCTCTGACTATGTTCAAACCATTAACTCAACAGCTTTCTCACCCCACAGAGAAACTACCCTCTTATGCCAATTTCCTCTTGAAAAAAAACCTTTACTGCCTAGAGACTGTGAAAGGCTTTCTTGTAGACCTTGCAGAGTTATTTTCCACTAATGTATTCTAAAGGTCTTTTGTGAAACTAAGGAAAAATATCCCAAAATGTTCTGTGATTACAGGATGTTAGAAGTGTGAGATAGAAAAGGTCTATTGGATCACTGAACGACTTCCCTGCCAGGGAAGGATGTAATTCCTCCAGAGAAAGGCTGCATTGTCTCAGGGAGAGTACTGGATGCCAAATGCTAAAGAGATGAGCACATCTAAAAAGCTGGACAGATATAAAGTTTTGGTGTAAACTAATGCTGTACTTCAATTAAGAATCCTAAACAAGTGTGACAAAACATAACTTCAAACATGTCCACACGTAATTTTCACAGCATCCGAGGAGGGTTATTGCATTTCAAAGGCCTGATTAAAACTGAAAACATTTCTTTTAAAAGTGAGGTTTTGGCATCACTTCTGACTATAAGCTTGCACAAAGGAACAGAACACTTCAATGAGCACTCAACACATCTGCAGTGTAATCCAAAGGAAATAAGCAACAGCTTCCACCATTACTACAAACAGCACAAAAGAGTGGCAAGTAAACAATGCACGACACAGTGAACAATGCTTTGGAAAGTGAAAAGGAAGTTGCGTTATTTTTAGCTAACCTGAGTGTAGTGGATGGTGAAGATAGCATGGGATCTGCTGCTGGCATTGTGAATATGTGTGGCTGCTGTGATTCTAGAAAGAAGAACAAACCATTCAATTACAAAGGGTTACTTCCCTGTATTCAGGGAAATCAAAAGCAACAAATAGAGCAGATAAATGAAAGAATGTGAAACTTGGAGAATATGGCAGGCTGCATTCTTGGATCTGATCCCAGAGCATTTGGCAGAGAACCTGGAAGGGCGGAAACTGAGCATCAATTGGTGGTGTTTTTTTCCACCAGCAGCACTCTGAGGAGATATCTCAAAGCAGCCTTACAGCACAGGTATGAGGTGTTGCATAAGCATGGAACACAGCAGAGAAGTACAGCCAGCAGCAGCACCAAACAGCTCATCCCCAACACAGAGTGTACAAGCCCGGCACCTCTTCTCCATTTGTCCCCATTTTTATCCCTTGGCATTTCCAAAGGGTTCAAAAACTTTCATACACCACTTCTGGGATCCCTTTATGCTGATACAGCTCGTTTACACTGCTAGAGGAGTCCAATGAGACTAACAGGTCTATCCATGTGAGTACTAAATGAATACTGTGTGGCATTTGCGTGACTCTGTGGCATGGACAGACCGGTCATACAGCTCTCCTGCTCTGACCCAGTGCACTCTGGCAAGCAGGAACTGGTCACAGAAGGAGGAGCAGCAGGACCCTCCCCCTACCTCTGTAATGCAAACTTTTGGAAATTCTACTTTCTTTATTGTTGTTTTGATTAGAAAAACCCAAAGAAAGCAGGATTTTGTCCAGGGCAAAAGCTGGACACAGGTTTTTCTCCTTCGAGCTTACCTTGAGTATCAGCCATATGTGCAGCCTTTACCATCAGTTTTGCCGAGCCTACCCTCAACAACAGCATGTAATTTCAGTAGTGCAGAAAAGGACTGTGGCACCAGGCTTTTGTTACAAGCCCAGCTGTCCCAGTACTGCAGAGACCACTTGCACTAGAGGGCAGAGCTGCAGCTGTGTGTACTCTGCTGAGTTCCCAGCGCATGAGGGCAAAGCCAGGACTCTCCTCCCTGCTGTTCTCTGCTTCCTACACCTCCTCCACAGTCATGTGAGTGGCCACTGCCAAAAGCTACAGGCAGCTGAGCACATGATGATTACAAGCAAGCCAAAGCTGAGGCAGCAGGAGAATATGAACTAGTCTCCAGATGTTGGAGGAGGAAGACAAACAGTTAGGTAAAGGGCAGAAGACAGAAAACAGCCCTACAGTGGGCAGAGAACGTAAGGGCACAGCACCGAAGTTTATAAAGCAAAAGAGAAAAAGAAAGTGGCCCAAGATTTGGAGGAGGAAGTGTTAGTTCTCCTCACCTCCAACAATTCACAAGGTAGTTACAGAGCAAGTTCACATCTCGATTACTCACAATCCATGTAACCCATGTATTCGCCTGGAATTTTGTTGTACTGAAATAGTCTCTTTTTACCATAAAGTTGCATCTATTAATTGCTACAAGCAGGAACAGCAAAACTTAATCATGATGTATATTCTATGGATTTTTTTGTGATAATGCAGCTTAATTTTTTTTTACTTTCCAGCATCACTGTTATTCTAAAACCTTGACTACTCTTATGATAAGACTTAATATCAGTTTTGGAACTGTGATTAGGATTTGGAGGATCCTTTCAAATGTAACTCTTTTCCATTACTGTAATGGCACCTGTAAAGATATTCAAGGCTTCTTGTCAAAAAGGTGTCTTCACTAACAAGAGCCAAAATTATTGGATTCACCAGTGTTTCAAATCCTGCAGTTCTCTGACAGCAAACACACAATTTGGATTTGGAAATTAAACCAAATAATTGTAAACCAAGTACTTTTAGAAAATAAATAAGTATACATTATATTTTCAGCAGTTTTAAATCACTTAATTGCATGACCAAGTGAGTTGAAAGCTATCCAGTCTAAAGTACCATGAGCAAGTGAAGGGGAAAAACAGATGTCTGTTTACAGCAAAATGTTTTCTTGGCTTGCATTTTTTATCACAGACAGATGGTGGAATGTTGTGGGTAAGTCAGCATGGGATCAGTTTTGAAGAAGCAACTTCATGAGTGCTTGTAGCTCTTGCTGTGGACGATATGAGGATAGGTAACATCTTCTGTGTATGTCATATGCAGGATCACCAAATCTGACATCCTGTCATGACAAAGCACTGGCAACAGTCAGTAAAATAAACATCAAGGAAATCAACACACAGTGAGAGAAGCGTTAAATACAGATGGAGATGGTTTGTTACATAAAATACCTTTTAGCTATTCCTTCTTCTAGAAGTTTTACAACTTGCTTGTAGTCTGTAACCAAATGCTGAGTCAAACCTGCCAAAGATTCAAGAAGAGTTAAATACTTAGCTTTCTCAGGAAGTTTCATTCAGTTTATCCAACAATTTACCCAACATCAGGAGAATAAGGACGTTCTACTGAGATGACAGTCTATTATACAAGTAGTCTTTCAACTAGAGTAAATTTTATTAAAAACCACAACATTTTCATTCTTTAAAAATAAAAATCCTAGTTCATCCTTCCAATGCAGTGACATTAGTATAAAAAAATGCCTCATACCTTCAAGGATCAGAACTTTTCCATCTGCACAACAATGGTACTTAAAACCCAGTATAACTCCATAATAAATTTTCACCTGTGTCACTGCTACTACATGAGTACAGATCCTATAAAGAAGATTTTGGCCATTGCCTCTGGATGATGGCTCTGCTCACGCAACTAACTGAATTAGGAACCAACCCCTGCAAATATTTACCACTTACTTAACTAGGATTTAGCCTGCACTTGGGAATCTTCAAGCACTTTTCTCCTCAGAGGGCTTTTTGAAGGATCTCCCCAAATAATGATACGAATCATCTGGCCTTTTCTTGTCTTCTCCTTTAAGTTTGGTTTTGGTTGGTTTTTATTTTTTAGATTTTAAAATTTGATTTTATTTTTAAGGAGGGGAAAACCCCCTGAAGAAATGGAAGGAATACCACAGTCCGAGCCTGCTGTGCTGGAAGGGTGGTCATGACCAAGTGGGGCCCAGTGGAGGGCGGTGTGCTGCTGTGCTGTGGCACTGCCAGCTCCTGGCAAAATGCAAATTTCAGCGCACGTACGAAATTATCCTCGACAGGCTTGTATTTCCCATAAATCCAGTTTAACATGCCTCATCACCCAGGATTATTTATCATTTGTACTGCAGTGGCTCCTTAAAAAACACCTGAGTTGTGAAGCTAGCCTTTGTCATACCATAGCTAGCAAAACACGCCTGTGCAGAATGTTTTATCTCACAGCTGGAATCCAGGGCAACTTCCTCTCCCTCCACAGATTTAGGTTTGGATTGTTTTACTACAGACCACAAAAGTGTGGGTAGAGAACCGAAAAAAAATTTGATTTATTTGGATCAAATAATTTATCTACTGCTAGAAGGTAAGTCAAGATTAACATGAAGTTCAACAAGACTGAAATAGGTACTTCTGATATTGTTAGTCTATCCTTTCATGATAACAGCTTGATTAACTTTAAATGAACGCAAAACCTAAGCCAAAGAAGGGAATTTACTTTAGTCCTTTAACAACTGATACACATAAAGAAAAAAAAAAGATTTTTGGATCACTCACACTTTTAAAAAAACCGTAACTACAGTGTGCGTGCATGAATACTTGCACACACACAAAATATAGGATGATTTTCAAACAAAAGTATTTCTTCTGCTCTCTAGTGGCTCTTTACAATACATTAATTCCAGAAGTCATCACATTTTCCATTTGAGAAAGAGGCCCATTATTTTTCCAGCAGCACTGGGATCCTCAAAGCTCAGAATATGGAAACTATCATACATTGTTTCCCCAGGCCCCTTTTCAGGGTCTTATTTAACTGAATAAAAGTCCCATTATAAAAAGAAGGCATGGAAGAAATTCTACCTGCCTACATTTCCCTAAGCACTGTAATTGTGAATCTAACAGAGAGTTTAAAAAACTTAGCCTTTTAAGAAGGTTAATGAAATATTTTAAATGTTGCTTGAAAAGAAATGATGAAGTGTTCTGTTGGCTGCCATTAAAAAAAAGGTCATTTTCAAGTCCCATAGAAAGATCGAAACCACTTGCTCGTCTAGAAATCTGCCTTGGAGCAAGAAAGGATCTCCCCCAGAAGTCTGTCTCAGAGTAATAAAATAGATTGCATCATTTCCTGATTTAAGAGAGGCCGATTCCTTAACAGTGCAACCATCTGTGAGGGAGAAGTTTGAAACTATTCCAATCCAAAGCACTGAAACACTTTCAGCATTTTAAAGGCTACAATCTCTCAGCCTTTACGTGAAAAAACGATGGGCTGGAAAACATTTGAAATACTTATTGTTCAGAGCTGGGACTTTCTGACTGGACTTGCAAATGGTGAATGCATTGCCCAGAGCATCTGAGGGTCCTTAAAGGGACCAAGTTTTCTGATTTTCTTGTCTCTCTGTTCTTCATCCACAGCTAACTGTGCTCTGGATGTCATTGACACCAAACACACAACTAAAACTAATGGTACACTGAGGAGCTCCTGATAAAAGTCAGCAAACTTTAAAATTGCTGATTGCTTGCAAGAAGTATGATGCAAATACAGATGCTAGTCCTTAACTTGCTTGATCTATGGAAAACAATGGAAAATTTCTGAGCTTCGCTGATGTTCACCGATTTCATTTCTCCCATACAGTAAATTGCCAGGAAGTGGAACACAAAACAAGCTCTCCTTCTAGTAAACTTGCTGATAATTTTGATCTCAGCTGTCTTGCTCTTGGAAATTTTATTCTTGCACTCTGATCCTGCACAGAGAGACTACATATAAAATTGCCAAAGACTACTTCAGTGTGTAGAAAATCCTCATTATAGAGCTCAGCAATTTTTGATTGTGGCAATACATAAGCGCCGTTGAGAAGGGCATTTTGTACCAGTGCTGTGAGCCTCTTCACAAGAGGCTTTCTTGAATTTGATCTTATTAAAATCAAGCTGCCTATACTTCTTACTTGCATTCAAGTCACTGCTGCTTATTTTTGATGTGAGCTAATGAATGCAGTTCCATCACACTTTATTAGTTCTTCTTCTCAACAGACACCAGGGCTGTCTCAAGTAAAGCAATCTGTCACAGTTCTCAATTGCATAAACTGCATAGGCAAATTTATTCATATATATTTGTACACACATGTCTAAAAAAAAGAACTGTCATCTGTTGCCCTGAGCCACTGACTCATCAGCCTGAAATTACTTCTGTTCACACGGTCTCACAACAACAGCTAATTACACCCCATGATATCTTCAGCAGAGAAATTACTTCATTTTTCATGCATGTGATCAGGTTTTTTCATATTTTTTTTTCAAAAAATGTGAATCATACTTACCATTGAAAATAAATTTTTTCTTACAGGCATTAACACAATTATTTTTTGAGGCTGTCATAACATTCAGAAGGAGTGAATCATCTAAAATAAATTATTCAAACTGAATTTACAACCATGGCCAAAAGTGGCAAATATTATTTAGATTAATCTTTTGCCATTATCTTTTCCTCTTAGTTTACTCAAGCTAATCAACTGGGAACTTTAATGGCATATTTCAGAACTCCAGCACAAAATTGTCACACTCAAAAATTTCAGTTGCATCCAAGTATAAAATCCTTATTCAAAATGGGTAAATAAAAAAAGCACAACAAAAACAAACAAACAAACCAACTCCTCCCAACGAACCCCACAACAACAACAACAACAAAAGACACAGTAGAATTGAAAAAGAACTGACAGAATTGGCCTGGAAGGTTCCAGATGAAGACAAAACAGTGACAAAAGGCAAGCCAGCCCATTGGCAGAAGCTATAACCTTATTTCCTTTTAAAACAGGGAAACTCCATTATATGCAGCCAAGGAATCACTGGAGATATAAGGCCTGAGAAAAGGGATGGAAATTGCCAAGGAAGGAAGCAGTTTAAAGACCTTTTCTTGTGTGGTGAATGAGCAGCTGCTAAAAGAAAATAATTAGTATCTGTACTCCATCAACAATGAAGTTCTCCAATAAGAAGCAGGTAGAAAGAGAATCTCGGAAAACCCTCAATAAAAGCCGAATGTCTGCGAATCTGCTTTTCAAAGAATTATGTTTGCCATACTAATGAGACCATCAATTCATCTGTTTTCCAAGTCTCCTTAAAACAGGATGCCGATGTGCTGGAAAAGCACAGCTGAAACAACCAGAATGCCTGATAGGCCCTTGTGTGCAGGACCATGAACGTTCAACACTTTGCAAGTGCTGATTTCAAACTTTGAGAGGAGGAATTGGTAACAACCATTGGTTGTTAGATGTACTATGACCGAAATAGCAGGTGTCCAAGGAATCTGGGCTCCATTCAATCAGGCTCCATCCAATACCACAGTCAAGTCACTCTATCTATTGTCACATCTTGCTTCAATCTCTGGAGGGAGGATAAGCATGCGATGTGCAATGCCGTAATAAAGAAAAACAGGGAGAAAAGTGAACCAGGGAGAACAAGAGAAATTCACTTAGAGACAAGAATTCTCTTTAGAAGTCAGGACAAATCAGTATTTGCTCTGATGTGACAGGATCCATTAAATCCTATGTGATATGCATTTTGTGCACTAAGTCCACACCCCCTGGATGTTACTACCCACTTGGTGGCCAGCCAAGCAGTTGCAGAGTCAGTGATACCAGAGGCTACTCTGGAATTCTGTCCACTTGATATAAAGAAAGATGAAAAGGAACTGTATGCATTTACTCGGGACCTTAGGCTGGTCTGGAGAACCTATTTAGAGCTAACGTTGGTAGATTTCTTGATTAAGTTAATATTTCTTTAAAATAAAAGAAAGCGAAATACTATGGCTCCTATTTGACCAGTGGCTGGAATGGCAAACAATGCAGGACATCCAGCCAGTAGGATAACAGAGGCAAAGCTTTCAGTGTGCTACGGGTGATCACATAACAAGAAAAACATTGGAGAAAAGTAACCCTTGAAGAGCAGAAGCAATTACGATCATTGCAGGAACACATGCAAAGATGCTTACACACCTGACACACATTTACTTGCAGTTGTGATGCTAATTGTGAAGCCCACTCTCACCTTGCACATATGGTCCTGTTTCAGGGTGCTCTCGAACCCGAAGTGTGTAAGGTTTCTTTCGGTCCGACTGTTTTAACAAGTCTCGGACACGCTCATTGTAGATTTCAAGAAAACTGAAAATAAAAGGGAAGTTAAATACACTCTGTTAAAAAACAAAACAAAAGGAGAAAGTGTATATTTACACAACGTAACTGACTCTTACGTAGATTTTTCACACTAATGGGCTCAAATCCCCAGATTTCCAAACATAATGCTTTATTAGATCCAAGGGAACAATGAATAAGACCGGAATGTAGGATTATGGCTCAAATTTAGGAGTTAAACAAAGGAAGTAAATTTTCACTGCATTCCTGTTTCAGCTGTTTATACAAAAGTGAACAGACAGCATCCAAAGAACTATACTTAGATGGAAGACTAAACCCAATACTTTCTCATCATTCCTCTGTGTTTTCCCCCTTGCTTCGAAACTACTATCATCTAAGAAAACAGAAACAAACTAAACTAGTCTTTACTTTGTTTGATCACAGGAATATGTTGTTAAAAGCTTTCATATTGTTGTCCAAAACAGTGACACACTTACCTGACCTTCACCCTGCATGATGCCGTCTGGTCGGAGTAATCATCCTTCCTTGAAAAGAGGCCCTTCACAAACCAGAAGTTTATGTAAATTTAAAATACATTAAGAAAATCTAACTGCTTAAACAAATGCAAGTGAAGAAAAAAAAAATACCTCACATATACGAGGTGTCAGCCCAATGGATGCCTTCAAATAATAAACAGAAAAAAAATTAAATAATATATTTTCTAACACTCATGCAAAACCTATTTTTGAACAAAAGCCAAGTTATAAGAAATGAACAGAATCAGAGTGCAGTAGTGACTGTATGGTGGATTACAACACAAACAGCCATGGAGTGTAGTTCAGAACAGCATGGCTCTTTATACCAAAAGTAATTCTAGAGCAATGCACACAGCATTGGTGAGAAGTTTAGAGGCTTGGGTTAAACCCAAAAGCTGTTTGATGTAAAGATACTGGACGTGTCTATGTCAGAGGTGTTGCAATCTAGATGAAGCCATGCCAACACTGAAACTAGCTTGATTGGTCATGAATATTTTTGGTTTTTCCTTATTCTACTTTTATTTCTTCATGCTATGGCATCACAGAGGAGCCTTGGAATAGCTTTATATTCTAGACTTATAAATTTTGTCTCTCAGAGAGAACAGGACATGGGGCTGCTAACAATATCTAGACTAGGTGGTTTAAATTTTGCCCAAGCGGTGTACACAGCGCTGAAGTAACAGCGTGGGTTTGTGCGATGAACCCTTCTTAAGATATGATTGCTCACACTTTAGTGACTGCAGTGCCAACACACCCTGGGAAGGACACCAGGGCTTAGGTGGATTCTGCTTGCTGAATAGCATGAAAGGCTTTTTTTAGGAGGCACCCTTGAAATGGTGTTAAGAGAAGAAAATCCAGGTTCATCAAGTGGACCACCATGGACAAAAGTTCAGTTTATGCCAAACACTGGAACACTGCGTATTGCAGTATCGCACTGGAGAAAGAAATGATTTTTTTTCAGCAAGAAATCTCTTAGAAACACAACATCCAGAAATTTCCTTGAAAATAATGATAATTTCAAGTTGTGGCCATTCTGAACTGCTAAGATATTTTCAGGCTAGGGTAGGACAAATATCCTAGTTTGTCACCTATTAACCCAAATTTTAACAATTCTTCAGGCTTTTATGGCATAAAGCTTGATTTCACATCAAATTAATAGAGAATCTGATAATAATGTAACTAAATCCTACTGTTGATATTGTTGATTTACGAGAAAATAGAATTTTGAAAATCCAACCTCTTGTCAAAAGAACAAACTATGTTAGAACAGGCCTCTTATCCTTGGAGTTTAAACACATTTTGTCCTTATTTCACCTTAAAAATTGAATCCCATGGATGTAGAAAATACTGGTCCACTTATGAAAATTATTAAATTTTTTTTCCCTTTTTAGCAGCATATTTCACCAACAGCTAAGAACATTCATGGATAAAAATTGAATTGCCTTATGTTGCAGCAAAATACAGGAAATCCTCAACTGACTCCATCGATCTGAGTAGCAAGATTAAAATGCACTTTAGGTGATGCCTGGTAGGCAATCTTAAAATGTAACAGCTTCTGTAAACTCCATTCAAATGCACGTCTCAAAACTGGAAGTGAAGCATTACTTTCCACAGGTCAAATATTCTAAGGAAATAATCAAGCCTGTTACAAAACTATTGCTGTGAATTGTATCCAGTTTTACTTGTGAAAGTAACTTAATTTCAGCATAGTTCAGACTGCCAAAATATCGCAAAGGAATGAATACTTTGTATTATCTTGGGCTACAGTTTCTAAACCCCAGAACTATTCTGAGGTATTGTTTTGGGTTTTTTTTGTCCTCTAACTTTGTGGTAAGATTTATACGTAGCAAGAAGATTATCAAATAATAAATATTTAAAGTACACCATGCTTTCTACTATTTTTACCTGATACTCTATTTTTTACCTAAATGTACAGGCTCTCATTTTATACATTTAAATACCAAGTAAAACATGTATAAGCATTGTGCACAACAAGCACCACACCCACAGTTTAAAAATAAAGAGCGATGTTTCTGCTGGACATCCTGCCCTCAACCCTAAGTTTAAAATGAATGGTGCAACTCACAGGTGTTCCCATCATTGTGTAAGTTTTTCCTGAACCTGTCTGTCCATATGCAAAGAGGCAGATGTTGTATCCTCTAAATGCACCTGACAACACAGAAGTGCCAAGGTCCTGGAACACCTGAAAAGACCAAGAGAAATAAAACAGTCCATGAACAATATGTCTCTCTGTAAACACTCTGCATTACTTGCAGATCTTGCTCCTTTAATAACTCCATGGGTACAAGGATCTTCACAGTATTTCTCTTTCAGACGTCTCAGACTCAATGTTAAGTGCTCAGCATTCACTTGTTAGATCTTCCTGAAGACACTGGTGTGCCAAACATAGTGCTGACAAGGAGCAGTAGCGTTTAAGTGCTTCCCTGCCTGCTATGTCTGATTTTATACTCAGACTATGTGAATTCTTGAGCATCTTCCCTACCCCAAGGTTTTACGGGTCTCATCATAAATCTGACAGAAAGGCATGATCAAGGCTCTTTGATGCAATGACATTAATTCAGCATTGAAACCACAGGTCAGAAGCAAAGCAAGGTCTAACCTGCCTGCAGACTTCACCCAAGCAGTATTTCTATCCAACCCATCTGGCCATTAAGTGACACCCCCAAAGGCTACGTGCTTTATCTTCTCTTCACACCAAACACGCAGTGATGTGCCTTTTGCTGCTCATTGTATTACAGAGCCAGGACCTGTTACCACCAGTCAGTGTCAGTCTCGGGACTTCCAAAGCTTGCACTGGTCCTACTGTGGCTCCTAAAGTTGGGCCAACGCTGCCAAACTACCCATACAGCAAGATCTGAAGAGTCATTCCTTCTACTTTCCCTGCTCCTTTTTTTTGGATCCACAGGTGACCCACATTGTGACCACGTTCTCAGGGCATCAAAGCCTTGTCCTAGACCAGCTGAAAGGACACCTAGTAAGGTTTGCCAGGAAGTGCATTGTGGATCAAAAGGTTCCAGCGGGCAGGCTGCCAACCCCTCTGCACACTTTGGCCTTGCAAAAGAGATGTTACAAGCATTAATGGTTTTGCTGTTCACCTAGAAAGCTGGCTAGTGTGTAGGGACAGATGCATAGGATTTCAGTGTTTCACTGCTGAGAAACATCCACTGCCAGGTCATTTGCTTCTCCAATGGACAGATAAATGTACTAAAACTGATACAAAAATCAATAGTAAAAAAAACAAACAAAAAAAATCATAGATATCACTTTACCCTAAATTGCCCAGAAAACAGATTGAAAATCCTCCCCTAAGACTTTAATTTTCAGATCATATTCCAACTCAAACTAGGACAAGATGCTAATTTCCAGCTGAAGAATCAATAACATTCCTATTTGGCAGTATTTGACTACCCTGTCTGTATTTGTAAGAGCATGTGGCATGTCAGAGCATCTGCTTCAGTAGGATTATCAGCTCAAGAAACTTTTCCATGCAAAGCATACAGAGAAAGCCATGAACAAAACACAGGGATACAAATGTAATAGACAAGGGATTAAAAAAAATATGGAGACAAACTCTCCAGTCACTACTGGAGGCCATTAAGAAACTGAAGCGGAGCTTCATGGCCAACAAGCTGGGGGAAAAAAAGAAATGTGAGAATTTGAGATATTTGAGTGGGGTCCGCAGGGCTGTGTAAAACTCATCAAGGAATGTTTAAGGTGAGGACTATTAAGGTAAGGAATATTAATTGAGAGTAGAGTTCAAGCTGATAGTCAAGGGATTCAGGGCAGGGCTGCTTCTGAGCACACACACATTTGCTTGTGAGCAGCGAATTGGGCTATCAGGCAAGTAGAAGCCCTGCAGAGAGGTTAAAAGGGCTCTTTAAAAGGCCCAGGCAAAGTTATTCTCATGTGAATTCTCCAGTGAACACTGAACTTTCCCTCAGTAGAAGCACCACTAGGATCTCTTCCCTACCTGGTTAGCACATAAAACTTGCAGGACATCTCTAAGACAGGACACTTAAATTCAAAGGAGGAGTCAGTTCCTCCTGTGTGAGCAGCTCAATGAAATCAGTAGCTGGGAACGTGAATATAAGGGGTGGGAGGAATGAATCTGATCGAAATCCAAGATGACAAGAACTAGATCTGAAGATTGACAGAGGACTGGAGAAAAACAACTGGGTAAAACAACAACCACTGAGAACCACCGAAAGAATGAACGAATAGATAATGGCACCAGTAGGAGTGTCTGAAAAAAGAGAAGTTAAGGGAGGAAAAGTGGGACTAGTACTCATTAGGAGCAATAAATCAGTGGGAAAGAGATTGAGTTTGGAAGCTAGAGTGCAGAAAAACACTGGGTTGGATTGTTACAGAGGATGAATAACAGGGACAAAAATGTGGAAGACAGATGTTTATAGATCTGGAGTCCAGAGGGTGGGATCTGGGGCAAATGGAATGAGACAGGAGTCAAGACGTATAAAGGACTAAGAAATTACAGGATGAATTATCTTAAAGTAAGGGGAGCAAGGCAACACTCTGCCCACTTCAGAGTATCAACATTGAATAAATGCAGGAATTTTGCATGGCTCATTGTACTAAAACCAGCTGGAGGACTCCATATCGATTTAGAAACCCATACTTCACATGGTAGAACCTCTCACAAAAGGGATAAATGCAGCCTAGAGAAGTATCTTGATTCTGTGATAGTTTCCTCATTAAGTGCTGTCCTCCTTTCTGAAGGTTCACAGTGGATCTTTGAGAGTTAGTAACTGAGCTAAATATAGTAAAATGAAATCTTCAAAGATGGCAAGCTTTCAGGATAGCAACGCTAATCAATGTCATCTGGACATGGAAGCTGGTATTTTAGAACAACAGCACTTTACTTCTAGCTCTGTTGTTGAAACTTTTGTATGACATTGTGCAACTCATTTAACATTTTCATGGTTCAATCTTCCTATAGATAAATTAGGAATAATTCTGTCCATTAGTAGAAAATTGTGGGATGTTCTCACTAGTGTTCATAAAACTCCTTGCAATTTTAGAACATCCACAGCAATTTAAGTCAACTGTGCAAATTATTGGGCACGCCCTCTCTCCAAGAGTACCTCGGACTCTCTGAAAGCAGAGCCTCTAACTCCAAAGTCTCAGTTAAAGCTGTTACATTTACTCTGTATTAAATACACATGGCTACTCAGACACTTTAATTCTGTTATGTTTCAAATCAGACCTTTTTGAATTAGGCCTTGAGAGAAGACATATGATACAAGCAAAACTGGATACTCTGGAAACAATGACATAACCCTAGGATGGTAATGCATCAGAATTTCAAAAAATTATTTACTGAACTTCTATTAAAAGCTGATTTGTACTGTTTTGTTTTTGTTCTTTCTGGTAAATTCTCTCCTTTTGTGAGGATAAATTACAATTAATTTAACTGAATATAGTCTCAATTTAGTCAGAAAAGCCTCTTTGTTTTAGTGTACTGCAGAAAAAATGGAGAAGTGAAGCACAGCAATGAATTTATTACTTGTTCAAAAATGAAGGAGAGTAATTGAAATCAAAGCTCTTTCTAATATCAGCGGCATTAGTCCAAATACCCATCAGCAATAACAGTTGCAGATTATACAAAAAGACCTCTAATTAATCATTCTGGGCATATGTACTAACATACTTCATGATATAATAGATTAAATCACAGATTTTGTTGATCATGAGGTGGGGGTGGCAGGGAAAAGAAGATTCTTCTGGGATTCTTCCAAGTCTCCCATTTGAAATGAAACTTCAGGAAGAAGAGGTTTTTCAAAGAACACGGGTTGGATATGGCATCCTGCAGAGAACACACCATTTGGCTGAGACAACCGTGTCTTCCCTGCATGGCTGCTCTGCGTGATTGGCACTGCTCACTTTGTTCCATGCAAGAGCGACTCTTTCAACAAAGCCCTAACTGGCTTTGCCGTGCCCTTTCCCTGCACTTGCCCAGCTGTATGGGGTCCATATCCCATGGTGATCTCTGAAATATTCTACAATTTATTACTTGTCAACAGTGCTAATAGCGGGGAAAAAACCACGCCTCTCTGAAAAAGTTATGAGAGGGCATTAAGACAACTGTCGAATTATCCCCATGGAGTTAATCCTATTTAAAACTGAAGACTAGAAAGACTATTTATTTTCTTTGAAATACAGATGTATTACAGGTTAAATGAATGTGCCACTCTGCAAATAACCTCTGAAACTCTTTTGGAAATCAAAAATCATGAAGTATAAACTGAAGTCAGCATGGAACACAAAGTAAATCCACACCAAAAAATTACAGTTAGTATCAGGTCACCCTGACAAGAAAATCAGGATTTATTACTCAATTCAAAAGAAAACAAAATTTGATAAAACAGAACAAACTGAGATATGGTTTTGGGTTGCTTTTTCAAGAATGCTTGAGAATTTTAACCTTTCCACACAGACCATTTAAAAAATGATGTATCAAGAGCATTAATTGGAAATGTACCTTGTCTTACCAAAAGATAAAAAAATTGGAGGAGTTGATATTTCAGAGATTTCTTTTCACCTGCCCAAATAAACAGTGATAAGCAAGTGACAGAAGATATTTCTTCTCCCCATTGCATGAACCTTTATAAAATGAGTTTCACAATACTGAAATAGTAAAACTCTTCCCTGTTACAAATTGGAAACATGCTTTGCAATTAGGTTTGTGGGTAATAAGCATAACGATCTTTTTCAGTACCAGGAGATTTATAAGGGGCAAGCAGTAATCTGTTCTAATCTTCTTCATAGCTTCTTTGAGTTACTATGCATTGAATAGATGCACAACTAGGACAGCTGATGACAACAAATATGTATTTTACATTGTAAGTAGAATGGGCTCTCTTTATTCTCTGATAGTGTCCCTCTTAGACTAATAAATGCTTTCATTTTGAAGATAGTGGGGGTCATTCTGTCAGAAATGAAGGTTTGGCAATATAAATTTCCTGAGCATAAAACTTTCCTTTCTTAATCCAATCAGAACCTGAATTGCAAGAAGAAAGAAAAAGCAATTGTTTTAAATGACAGTAAATTGTTTGTTATACTCTGGGGTTTAATAATTTGGGAAATTGAATGTTTTTCCAAGTCACTCAAGCCAAGTCTCAGAGTCACATGAAAAAAAAAATCCAGTAAACTTCCAGGGACAGCATGTAATGCCAAGTTTGCAAAGGTAAGGGATCAATATTGATAAATAAGCATTTTCTGGCACCTGGGGCTTTTTTTCCCTAAGTAATTTTGGAAAATAATACTTGCATTTTGCTTTGAGAACAATGAACAAGCAAGAACCAACTTTGACTGAAGCAGAGGAAAAGGGAGGAGAAAGCAGAAGGAGGAAGAGACAACTTTTAGGAGCAACAAGTGAGTAGAATAGTTTATCAATTCTTATTTGTACAGGACCTATTTTCTTTTTTTGCCAATGTCTGAAATGGTCAATGTATAATAGTAACATTAAGAAACTAACCCAAACATAGGAACCTCAGAAATTTCAAGAGAGTTTATTTGGTAAAGGCAAAGAAAACCAGGAATAAAGAAAGGATTTTTGAATAAATAAAATTGCTACTTGCTACAGGCATAGTCCACAAGCATCAACATTGACAACTTACTGAAAGCAATCCAGTTTTACTGTAAAACGTTAGGCTAAAGTTAGAATACTAAGATAAATCTCCACAGCTAACAACCAGGACCAAAATCAAAAGACAATTATTTTCTTGCACAGCACAGTTTAAAAACAGCCTTTAAAATACCACTGTTTAATGTAAGTGGAAAAGACCAAACTGAAGCAAGACACACAGCCAACACCTACTTTTCACCATAGAACCAACAAATGAGTTTATAAATGTTGAAAAAACTCAGTGGCCTGATTTCCATTAAAGATTTGCCATGCAAACAAAACAGAAAACTTCCTCATCAGTAGATAGAAAGCTTCAGAGTATCAAGACAACTGCAGCAGACGCAGCTACAAAATGAACTTAGTGTAAAAAAGGTGCTGCTATTTACTACACAAACAAAATCGCTCTCAGCCAATAGGTCAGGGCAGTTTCAGTAACTTCATGAAGCCCAAGAGGCTCAGTCCTGCAGTATCTGTGTGTTTGCCACAGTCTCCGCTATGAGATACAGATAGGCTGCATCTCATATTTGGTGTGTTTTCCTTCCAGAGTCTTGCCTGCCTCGAGCTGTTGCTGTTTGTGTTACAACTAAATTGTGTTTAATTAAATTGCTGCTACATCTCAATTGTAGCATCCAAGACTCAGATTTAAGGCGAAAAAAAATATTTCATTAAATTGAATTACGCAGAACTAAGCAATTCCTGCCAAAATAATGAAAGCCTTTGTACCACAACGTTTACAAACCCCTCAAGATTAATTTAAATAGAAAGGCAGAGAGAGAATGCAAGGAAGGAATATGTAAAAACAAATCTAGGGGATTGTTTCAATAACACAAAGCTTTTTCTGCACGTGTTTTCTCTCAACGAATATTAAACAAATGTCAGCCGAAGGGCTTTCTGTGCATGGCCAGAGAAAGCACAAGCAAAGGGAAGCACATTATGCTGATCAGTTGCACAGAACCCTCTACTGTGACATTTGGATTACTTCAGCAACATTACTCCTTGGTTTGAATGGGATAAAGCGGAAGGGGGGAAGGCATCGCTTGGTTAGTTTGGGAACGTTTTTTCTCTCTTAACAAGAGGCCACAGCTTCACAACCAGGATTATTTCTTTTCCTTCTCTCTATCCTGCCTTTTCAGTTTCTTTTTCCCAGTCCAACCGGAAGCAGGGCAGTGAAAGGGACGGCTTCTCTCCAGCTCAAGAAGCTTGGCCCGTGGCAGAGGCATTTGCACCAGAACTTAAGAGACAGTTCTGTTCTTGGCTCTGCCAACAGACTTCCTGTGTGTCCTTAAATCCCTTTGTGCTTTAATTCTCCCTGTGAGAGACAACAATGATTTCTTTGTTCGTCTTATCAGCTGTGATTTCTTCCAGTGGAAAAACTGTCTGCTCTGTGTGGTAATGTACACACACACACACTAAATTTAACAGTATGAAAGTTCAAGCTTGATTAAGATATTTAGGAGAAATCATAAAATAAAAATACTAGAAAAAGTCACAGAGAATATGTCACAAACCTATTGTTCTTCTGGGGGCAGCAGGAGGGAGAATATTGGATTCCGATTAGGCTGAGTAGTAGCTTTACGTTCCTGCCATTTTATCGCTGAATTACACAACTGTGAAAATACACCTTATTCACTCATTTAAAAAATCTCTCATTTTGAAAAGGGAAAAAGTCTGTGCTTATCACATCAGTCTAATTCATTAATGTTCTCATAGAACCCGGGCTTTTAAAAGTTCTAAACTGCTTCATCACCAAGGGCACAACTCCATTCTCTACTTCTTTTTTTCTTTTCATTTTATAAAATTGCTGGTATCCTACTGTAAACATAAACTTGTGTATTTTCATCTACCTGTACAAAACCACATACCTCTCATCTCTTTTCCTTTCCAACAGGGATTCCTATTGTGTTATCACTGATTTATAGAAAAGCCATTTTTATGTAACCGCCACATAATCCAAACCCCACAGCATTTGACACTACATCAATCTTAATTTAGCTCAGTCCAGCTGTATTTGTCATAATAAAGCTCTCTACACTGAAAAACACACGACAATTTTTGGCTTTATTAATGAATACTTTAAGATTCACACATAGCATTTTGTGGTTTGGGGGTCTTTAAAACTAGATAAAAACTTCAGTAAGCATCCTTAGGGAAAGGAAGAGGATTAGAAGCAAATAGCTAGCTACACACAACTTGCAACACTATCTACAAACCACTTAATGAGCAGAGGAGCAGCTAAGTGGTTTCATTTCTCTGTCCCAAGAACCTGGGACTGCAGGTTTGAGTTCTGCTCCATCCTGGTGGCTGGGTTGGATGTCAGAGGTACAGATTTAATTTCTGTGCTGTGCATCTTCAACAGCAGAACAGTAACACTGTGACTTAGGCCAGTGCCAGCAATACCTCATGAAAGCAAATTTTTCCTGAGTGAATTCTGGGCCAGACCATTCAATAATGGAACCACAGGGGAAGCTAAAATCTTCAGCTTTTCTAAAGGTCTAGCAAAGGCTAATGTCACGGCTAGAAGAAGAAACACAATATTCTCTACAGTCAGAGTGCTTTACTCCACCTGGGCCAGACGTTTCAGACATCCCATTCCCCTGCCCCAGATATTACTCCCTGTCAGAAAAATAATGTACGTTGTCACTTTAAATGTTGTGATACCATCGTTATCTGTGCCTGAATGACTACTGAAAAAAAAAAATAAAAAGGCTGAACAGTTTTACTGATATCCTCTTAAAATGAGCAAAATAAATACCATGAGAGTTGTTAAGTGTCTTTTTTAAATACTGAATGATATCTCTCTTGCCATGAAGAGAGCAGGGAATAAATAATGGATTATAATGAAGTTATAAATATCCTGTGTTTTCTCCCACCGCCGCTAGCTCTTGGCTAAGATCCCAGGTCATTAGTGGATGTCTGTGTTTCCATGTGAAAGGAAAGTAAAGAAAAACAACATAAAATTACTAATTTTTTTTGTACGAGACAGCAGAGATAAATATCGATTCTCATCCGTGTCTCTGAAAATAACTGCCCCTTAATTTTGTGAGAAGACTGAGGATGGAGATGGAAAAAAGGTTGTTCCTTGACTTTATTACAAGGAGGTAGAAGGAAAAAGCAGTGATTTAAATTTTTCAGTAATTCGCTAAGGGCTAACAATTGTTTGCAATACTCAGACAACAGCACAATGACACTATCAAGACAGATTCCTGCTTTTTCTTCCCTTCAGCTGGAAATGGGTATTCTCTTTTCATGTGTCATCTAGCTCAAGTTGATATTTGTGCTATTAGATTGCCACCTCTTAAAATTTCAACACTGGAAAACAATTCTTAAGCCTATAAAATACACTTTCCTAGCAATAAGCTCATTTTTTCACCTTCATACAAGAGACCAAAAGAAAGTAAAAATTAAACAAAAGCAATGACAAGACATTGAAAATAGTTATATTTCTCAATAATTCTTTTAAAATACCAGCAGAGATTCTACAAGGCATATTCTGTTTGTAAAACTATCAGCAACGACCAAATTTCAATGGTACTCAAACCCAATATGCTTCACATTGTGCTTCTAGAAGAAAATTTCCTGCATTTGGCATTATTTAATCTGGGGAAACCTTGCAAGTGCTCATGGAACTCACCAGTGCTTGGCCTTAACTGTACCTCAGATTGCAATTTGTTACAATGGCAATGATGACACTTATTGGAACCAACCTGTATCCTGATTCTACACCACAATATAGACATATATTTTGTTTATAAATTGGAATATTAAACAAGATGTAGCAGTATGTTTTGTTAATAAAGCAATTATTGTCATCTATAAACAACCATATATATGATGTTCCTGCACAAACGGGAAGTATTGGCACTTTACTGCAAAAGTTTCTTATTTAAAAGAAATTGTGCCTCCATAGTTGGAGATATGAGAAGGTTTAAAGGATGCTTATTAGTAATACAGAGCAGTTGCTTCTACTTATGTGTTTCACAGAAAGAAAAAAAAAATCTCTGCTAGTTTCAGGCAACAGACTTAGGACTATATCTGTTTTAATCATCAGAGGGATTTTTATTTCAGTTGCTTGCTTACTGAAAATAAAGACATAAAAGTACATGCCTTCTGACAGGGACAATTTTTAGAATATTTGCAGGGTTTGTGGGTGCACCATACATTGAGCAGAAAACAGGCAGGATGGCCAGGCCCGGAGTGGTGGTCAATGGAGTTACATCCAGCTGGCAGCTGGGCACCAGTGGTGTTTTCCAGGGCTCAGTACTGGGGCCGGTCCTACTTAGTATCTTCAACGACTTGTACGAGTGCACCCTGAGCCAGTTCACAGATGACACCAAGTTGGGTGGGACTGTTGATTTGCTGGAGGGTAGGAAGGCTCTGTAGAGGGGTCTGGACAGGCTGGATTGAAGGACCAAGGCCAGCAAGTATGAGGTTCAACAAGGTGAAGTGCCGGGTCCTATACCAACCCATGCAGTGTTACAAGCTTGGGAAGAGTGGCTGGAAAGCTGCGCAGCAGAAAAGGACCTGGGGGTGCTGGTTGACAGCAGCTGAACATGAGCCAGCTTGTGCCCAGGTGGCCAAGAAGTCCAATGGCATCCTGGCCTGGTTGAGCACTAGTGTGGNGGGCCAGCAGGGCCAGGGGCGTGATTGTCCCCCTGTACTCAGCACTGGTGATACCACACCTCGAAACCTGTGCCCAGTTTTGGGCCCACCACTACAAGAAGGACCTTGAGGTGCTGGAGTGGGTCCAGAGAAGGGCAGTGGAGCTGGTGAACAGTCTGGAGCATATGTCTTATGATCAGTGGCTGAGGAAGCTGAAGTTGTTTAGCCCGGAGAAAAGGAGGCTGACGGGAAATCTTACTGGTCTGAACAGAGGAGGTTGTGGTGAGGTGTGGGTCACTCTCTTCTCCCAGGTAACAAGGGACAGGATGAGAGGAAACAGCCTCAAGATGTTCCAGAGAAGGTTTGGATTGGATATTAGGAAAAGTTTCTTTACTGAAAAGGTTGCCCAGGGAAGTCGTGGAATCACCATCCCTGGAAGTGTTCAAAAGATGTGTGGATGTGGCACCTGGGGACATGGCCTAGTGATGAACAAGGTGGTGTACATTAACAGTTGGACTCAACAATTTTAGACGTCTTTTCCAACCCTAATGATTCTTGGAATAGAATATCTTGGAATTAAAAGGACCCTTAAAGGTCATCCATCCGTTCTGCAATAAGCAGAGACTGGTGACATTTCCACTGAGTAAACTCCTTCACAGCAGTGGACTAATTTTATACCTGTCTCTTGAAATATTCACCTGACTGGCCTGAACTAAAAATGAGGCTGATGTCCACAAAAAAGATGTGAAGGAAAAATCTTCACACTTATATGAATTCAGATAGAACTGCAATGTACATTGAGAAGATCAAGAACCACCAGTCAAATCCCCAAATGCAAGTTTTTTGACTGTGATTCAGCTCTTCAAAAACTCTTGCAATGTTGAAGATTTATGTTTGGTTTCTTTTAGTGTGAAAAAAAGAGAATGTTTTCCATGGGATGTCCCACAACTTTAAAAACAAATAACATAAGAAATGGTTTGGAGCTGTACAAGACCCTCTGGAAAAAAAAGTCCTTTCTAAATTTGTATGGTTTTAGCAATTTCCAGGAGAATCCAAGAAACAAGAGATAATTTAAGGTGACTCATGAGTTCATAGAGAGAGCTTTTGGCATCCTATTCTCAACAATATATTAAGAACAAAGTTTGACAGGGCTAGCAGTTCAGTAAACTGTTATTTCTGCTCCTTTGCAAGGTCATTGGGCTCTGTTCACTTCCAGCTTACAAGGACTGGGGGCTGTATAGTAACAGCCAAAGCCACAATGAACAGCCACAGCTCACCTAACTAGAAATGCTACATTAAAAAAAAAGCTGCAGAGTATCAGTTTCTTTTATTTTGGCTCTCCTAGGGGCAGAAATTTCTTAAGCTGGACAGAACTACTGCTTTATACTGTTCTCTTCCCCGCTCACTTCATACCACAGCAAAAACTGGACAAGACATACTATGAAGATGGTTCAATAGTTCATACTGTATTTTGTTTAACTAAACACAAAGCAAAAAGCAAGACGGTTCACATCATCTGCAAAAAGTATTTGTAAAATATAGAAGAACTCAACCATCCCAATACTCCCATAGAGAAAAAGATAACATCATACATTTTCAAAAATTTAAACATGCAGATCTTCTAAAAATCGGTAAAAACCCCCAGGCATCAGAACCAGGGAATCTCCATGTCCCAATTAAGGTCACATACTTCTGTGTCATTACAAGCTCAGTAATAAACCAAATCACTGGTATTACCAAGATGAACAAAGATCCTTTGGCAAGCTATCAAAAAAAAAAAATAAAAAAAATTTATAAAATTATGGGAAGGCATGGCCTGTGGAGAAAATACTGAAGTTTCCCTTTCAGACATGATGTTTTCTGGGGTAAAAAAAAAAAAAAAGTGGTAAAAATATTCAGAGGAACACATTAGATTGTCTAGGAAAACTGGCATTTTTTTTCCCTTTAACTAATAAAATACATGAAGAGGTTGTGATACAGAAAAATGAGACAGAATGAAGACATTTCGTCAGCATTGAAAGCTCTTGAAGATGCATTAAATTTTATTGCTTTACAAATTAAGATTTTATGCTACGCAGCACACTAAAATGGGCAAGAAATGAGCAAGCAATGGGCAGAGGCAGAGCACTCTGAAAATGTATTTACAAAGGAATGAAATGCAGGACATGAATGCATTTGCAGAGTTTAAGTAACTAGCCACCCTCTTACATATACTTTTCAACTTGTTGGTACAATACCCTATAATGAGGTACAAATTTTGTCACTTATAGTTGCAACTTAATTGTCAGTTCTGTCCCAACATAAGTTTATTGTATTGAGCATATGTTAAATCAATAGATTTTAAATATGTCTCTTAACCCTTTTTTAATATGAGTTATTATGATAAACTGATTCAGAAAAAGATAGGTTCACATAAAACCTGAGCATGTTCTCAAATATGACAACCTATTAATCTATATTTCTACTTGCACTGTTTTCTCTTTGAGGTAGAGAAGAGTTGCCTCAGCTAGAAATTCAGTTACTAGAGAATTTTGTCTCTGTTTCAAAAGAGTATTGAATATAATGACCCCATGTTGAAGGTGATAGGTGATTTCCAGACAGCTGTGCTGTTTAAGATGACCATCCATCTCCCTGGGAATTCAGTGCAGACTTCTTTCTTTTCAGTGTAATGACTTCAGCAGAAGCATTGGGTGTTTCTTACATTCAAGATCTGTAATACACTGCTCTCAAAGCAAAAGAAGGCCACAGCATCTGCAAATTCTTTAAAAATGGCTGCCTGCTTTGATCAAAGCTGCCCAAACAGGCCTAAGTAGCACAGTGCACTGTACAATTTAAAACATTTCACTTCTAATGCTTCTTTTTTTATTATCTCTCAATCACTTTGAAAAAGTCAAAGCCTGACTTGAAAAGGATTTTTAAAAGCATACTTTTACAATATTATTCTAGGTGTATCATTGTTTCCTCTGTTTCTGTTATCAAATAATTTCTCTCCCTGAATCCTTTTCCTCATTTTTAGAAATTAATCTGTTAGGCAGAGTCTGACTGCAAGAAAGGCTACAGACTCTTTCCCAGCTGTACCAGCCCCAGAAGGACATCACAATGTGCATGCTGCTAGTTATCTTGCGGACCACACGTTCAAAAAAAAAACAAACATTGTTCTTCATTTCTTGATACTCAGTATGAAGCACAGCTATGAAAACAAAGGTGCCAAACTGCATGCCACAAACTTCAGCCCCCGTAATTAACTCTCCACCCCTAAACCATCTACTAGTAACAACTCTTCAGCCAGCTCCCATCACCAGCAATTTAAACGCGCCCAGCCCGTATGGCACAGAACAGCCCATGCCCAGACTACTGAGTACTCTCAGCCTCCAAAGCAGGGTGGCCACATGAAAACTGCCAGCCAGGAATGCTCATGGTCCCTGCCAGTTCCTGGGCTGTGCCTAGAAATCATTACAAGAAATACCAGCTATCCCAGGCCAAACAGCACCAGGAACCACTCTAAGAGTTTAGCACTGTGGATGACCAAGCTGCCGTGCTCATGGAATATTCCCTGGCATGACGTAGGACTCGTACAGATATGGCTTCAGTTTGCTATGAGGGGGGAAAAAAAGAAATCAACTCTTGGTTATTAAAATGCGGAGCAAAAGATGACCTTCTAATCAAGATGAACTTCTAATCTCTTTTGCTTCCTCTTTCAACCCAACATGCCAATGAAATTCAGTTGCAGAAAGCCTCTTGCATTCATAATAAATGGAATAGAAAAAGATTACATTCCATATATTGTAATAAGCAACAAATTTATGCAAATGACATGCAGTAGGAAGTGAGACAATAAAAGCATTGTGGTGTACCAAGCAGAGTCAAATGCACAGAAATGATGTAAAGGAGGATATGAGTAGCTGGAAGCAAGATTTTGCAACCCTCCGAAATCTTTATGTTTTCAGACTAAATGCATCTTCAAGGCATTGACAGTTCTTCTGAGTTTCTGCTGAATTTAAGCTAAAAATATAAAAAGCTACCTGAGCCCAGGCTTTAAATTATCTCATTCTCCACTCATAAAAATCAATACAGTTGCAATTTTCTGAATATGAGTTGAAAATTCAGTTTCAGTTTCCTGGTTTAGAGTTACAAGACACGTTACAAATAACTAAGAGATAAAGCAGCGTTAGCTGTGTCCTGGTTTGAGACACATTTTCAGAGGAATGCTCTGGGAGGAACGTCTCCTCTATAGAAGGCAGGTTACAGCCACTCCTCCCCCACCAGGTTCGGGAAAAAATTCCTCAGAGGAAAGTGAAAGGAGAAAAAAACTATTTATTTAACAAACACACAGGAAAATAAGAAAACCTCTCGCTGTGGAGAGAAAACCTGGGAATATTTGAGAGTCCTTTCCATGGGTGTGGTCTCTCCCTCTCTCTCCTCTTTGGAGCTGGGTCGGCTTGGGCCCCTCCAGGCCGAGGTGTGAGGGCTCCCAGTGAGGTTCTGATGTTCTGGTGTTCTGAACAGTCCAGAAGAGAAGAAGGAAAAAAAAATCCAAAGTCCCAGGGAAACAAAGGAGTTTAACTCTCCGTCTCTCTCTCCGAGAAAAGGAGCCAAGAGCCGGGAAAAGCAGGGAAGGTGCTTTCCTTTGCTCTGCAGCAGCAGGAATGCAGGGGAGTGAATGTCCTTGGAGCAAAACTGTTTTTGAAAAGTTCGTCTGGCTTTTTTTCTTTCTCTCGCACCCAATTTTAAAGACACAGAAAGGCACAGGAATCATGTCTGGGCATAGAGCAGGCGATAGGGGATACACATCATAAAGTCACCCCAAGACAGCTGTCAAAAAAAAAAAAAATCAAAAAGGAACAAGTAACAGCCTCAAATTGTGGACTAGAACATTTCCCAATCATTATAGAAATGAGATGATTTTTGACTTTAAAATGCTAACTAGCTCCACCAAACCCTTTCATTTGATTGGAATTGGAATGTGCTGCAATATGAAAAAACCATCACTGCTTCAATGATAAATCCCTACCAACTCTCTCTAAACCTTTAGCATGATTCAATCTTTTGTCCTACTTCAAAACAGCTATGAGAAATGCTCTTCCTTCTACTAAAAAACCAAAAGAAAAATCATAAAAAAGGCAAAAGCAAGTAGGTTTCAGACCTTGCTTAGGTAATAAAAAGGTCAATGAATTCAGAGAGTCATACATTTCAAAGCAGAACTTGTGTTCTGTTAGGAAACAGGTTATAACACGCCTCAATAAGAAATGTATTAGTCACTCATGAAGTACACTGGCCATTACTTTCAGTCATTAAAGAACAGGATGCAACTAAGAGCATCAAAATGAGAGAGACTGGGGAAAATACTAGCCTTAGAGCACTGTCATTTACTAAAGCAGCGTGATGACTTCATGCACGGCACGCCTGATGCAGGGTAACCTTAGTTACCCCATCACCAACAGCATTGCCTCTGTACAAGGAGGTGCTGGTGATGGTGTGTGACAGGCAGGTGCAGGTCCAAAGCCCAAGTGAAGCAAGCCCCAGAGTGTGCATCACAATGCCAACTTTTCTATTCTGCAGATGGAACTTAGAGATGCACCTCTCAGGGAGACACCATGGAAGGGATACCACAACTTTCAGGGACACTATGTAAGGAAGCTTTTTGATCATTCTTTCAAGGACTCAGGTTACTCATTGGTCATGTGGCAAAGTGATTATTGTGGTCTTTACTGTCCTGGTCATAGACTGTCCCAATAGGGCTTGCTTCAAAAGACTGTGAAGCATTGCTCAGAGGTTTTTGACTTTTAAAATCTGCCAGGAAATCTCATTTTTCCACAGTGAAGATCACAACACGTATTTTGCCCATAAAGCTTTCCACATTGATGCTCCAGCAAAAAACATTTATTCATTCCTAAATCTACAAGCAGTTACTCAAATTCACTTTCAGCAAAACCTGACACAAGGTAAGACATGTCTCCCTTTGTTCTGTTTGTCTCCAAAGCAATTGGTTCTTTCATGGCTTATGCATTACTGAAGCCCAGTTTAAATGTATCGTGAGAGATCTTTTATTAAAATCAAGATCTAGACAAAACCTGCAGAACATTTATGGATTCAGAAAATTTGAGCTACCAAAACAAAAAGCATAAAGCAGTCTTGCACCAATTTGGGCTCTTCTTTTTAGTCATATTCCAAATGAAACAAAATCCAGAGATGTAGACAGTTCTTCAAACTGACATGTGAAAATGACAAATATAAGCTTCCCTGAAAGTATGTCTACTTTACATTGAATGAACTATTCCCTACCATTATCTCTCTCCAGTTCTCCAATGCTAACTAGAGAAGGCCAGTTACACACCTTTATCTATGAAATCATAATAAAATAAAAATGCATAAATATAGAAAAAAATTAGACCACTTTAATGCATTCTGGTCTGGATCCTCACAGTTTGTTAGAATAATTTTTCAGAGCTGGTGTTTTTTATGTAGGTCTGTCACGTGGATGAGGCACATACTCTTTAGAGAGACTGGACTCTCCAGAAGAAAACCTGCCAACAGTACCATAAAAGCACTGACTATTGATGATACAATCCATGTACACACTCTAAAGCACGTATATGTGTGCAGGAAAGGGATAGCTGAAAATGGAAAACACTGTAATAATGACAGAACAGAAGATGAGACCTATTTTAATGTTATTGGTGTCACTTGAAAGCAGTCAATCCTTACAGGTATACACGAAAAAACTCCAATCGATGGAGGAAAATATTCATTACCATTCAGCATCTCAGGAGTGTGACCTATCCAGCAAGGATTGATTCAAATGGTCCACTCCAAAACTTATTAATCAACTATTTCACGTGACAGTGATGTAATCTGGTAAGACATCCCTCAAAATACATTTGCGAATCTAAAATACAGAACATCATCTCCCCTCCTCCAGATGAGAATGTCCTAACACTGTAACACTGAAGTTATAAAGAGTGAGAACTTACCCATACTGGTGGGTAAATCTGAGGGTAAGGAAACCTAAACTGACACTCGGAATTTTGGTTTTGATGTTCTGAGGACACTTGTAAGCGCTTCTAGGCTGAATTAATTTTATTCATCTTCACTCTGTCTTACGCAACATAGAGGAACCGCCATCAGAAACTACTTTGTCAGAAAAGCCACGACTGAATGGAGATGTTAATTTTGCTTTTCACGTACAAGGTCTCAAGGGCAGGCTTTTTTGTTGATTAAAACCAAAACTGAATTGGGAGTCAACATGCAGGTGCTCAGATACAGCCAAAATGATGATTCATTCAGTTTGTGTTCAAGGCCACACACACATATCTCCCTGAGGCATATCATTTAGTTAACAGAAAAACACAAAAGTGAGCTACTATTGAAGATAAATAAAGTGAGCACAAATTTACAAAAAAGGGAAGGGCTGCTTTTTGCTGTAATATAAAGGAACAGCTGCTGTTCATACCAAACACTTTAATAAACAGTGAAACTGGACACATGTGTATTGTTTAGATTTATCAGACTTTAGCTACTTATGCATGCAAGTCCAATCTCATGCCTCCAACACGTCAGAAACATGGCTCGTTTTCAGAGATAAACAAACTGGCTGTGTGGAACTTGATCACAGCTGTTGCAACAAGCATATCTCACTATCTAACAAAATCTCTCATCAGCAAGCTGCCCACTAAAAGAAAATAAAACCTCACACTCAGAAAATCAAATTTTCAAACCTGGCCCAGTCTCCCAGCAAAAGTCTATCAACATCCTTCTATCCAGTGACTACAGAACTCACAGATTTACGTGGTCTTGGAGACTTAGCTGAAGTTCAGACTAATTTTTCAGTAATTTCAGCTCCCAAAAGACAAGTCTAACGGAAGTTATTCACATAGCATTGATAAGATTGGAGAAAAACCACTCCAAGTTAAAAACTAATCTTGGATAAATCTGCAACCTTGGAAGTACCATGAATATGACCTTCCCTTCTGTGAGTACCCATGCTGTGGAAATTCTTACAGATGAACAAGGAAACTCGTTTGCAAAACAGAAAGAGTATGGAATAGTCCTTAGATTAGATTAAAAGAAGGAAAAAGATGCCACTCTTTTATGAACATGGAGGAAAAACTATGGTGTGATTACATAGAGGAATTTAAACTGTCAACGTTCATCTGTAAATAAGAAAGAGCAATCAACATCCACATACAGCTTATCTATATAAAAGATTATTTTCTTAAAAACATCTGTATCTCACATATTAACCACAGTTAATTTAAAAAGAAAAAAAAAATCATCCATCCAAATAAACATATTTTGCAGATGACTTCAGAAAGTTTGCAGATCATTACACAAGTTTTTGTTTTTACTCGTAAGACATGCAAAAATCACAAGATTTGTAGAAGTAACTCAGACCATGAGTGTGCAGATTCACTGCAAACATGCACAAAACCTGACAACTCAAAGAACTTGATTCTTTTTTTCTTTTAAGTTGCTGAAGGCACTTACAGATCCTTTCAATCTTATTTAGTGAATTATACTGACTGCCTATTGTAAAGAATGTGCTCTGTACATCTGGTAAGCAATGGTCAGCGCCGAGCAGGGAAACAATCAGTGAGCACGAGCAATAGCAGATTGAACAGTCAGAAAATGTCTCATTTCTTTGTTTGTTAAACAGCTTACTGCTTTCCTTCACCTTAATCCTTTCTTGTGTACTCCTGTTTAGGCTTCTTCTTTGAAATGTATCTGCATTAGATTACAGTTGCCTATGAATGTATACAACTACATAATTATTTCTATCGATTAATTCAATGCCTCAATAAATTGAAAAGCAACTTGATTCTTTTTTGTCTTCCAACAAAGCCTGCTTTGAAGTTTGGAATTATTCACAATAATTTCCAGAGAAGTTTTCAGCAAAGAAGTCCTGGTATAGTCAGAAAGAATGACCTTATTCGATCACAAACTGAACACAGCAGCTGTGCTGCTGGCAGAAGATCTATAACATGCACTCAGGATGGCTTCCCTGCCTCCATCATAATCCCCTATATACTGATCCAAAGGCACAAAAAGCCTTTTTCTTATAGCACACTCTCCTTTTCACTTCTGTCTCACTCTGGATTGGAGAAAAAAAAGAAATCTTGTGGATGGAATGCTTACTGCTTTTCAAGTATTTCGTGCGAAAATGCCATTTACACCCACAGCTGCTGCTGCCTTCTCTTTCTGCCTTCTTCTACAAGACAAGGAGGGGGAGAAGACAGAGAGAGAAAAAAAAATGAAGAATTTTTCAAGATATTTAAATTAGAACTTCATTGTGTTATATTTTTTATAATTAGGCTCATATGACAGATAACAGATTTTGTCCTGATAATTTAAAAGACAATTAAAAACTTGAATCTCTCGGGGAATGCACAGAGGCAGGGAAGTATCACAAACTCAGCTTCGAGAGGAAAGGTGTCTCAGGTAAAGTTCTTCAGAACATGACTATGTTTGCACTTTAAAAAAAAAAAGAAGGAATACAGTGACTTAGTTTGATGAAGAGTTGGAAAGTATGTTGCAATATTTTCCTTCCAAACAATACTGTTGTGTAACTTTTCTAAGCTTTTTCTGCTAACATGTAAAACAAATAAACAAATCTCTTGAAAAAAAAACCAAACCAAAAGAAATCAAACAACCCTAGTGCCATGTTGGAAACCTTGCATCTTAAACATCTGTTACTTTATTCACTTTTCAGTCACACCCTGACAAGCAACTAAAAAAGAAAAAAGCCTTTCTACCCCTTTCCCCAACTACTTTTCTTAGCTGGAAGTAGCATAAAACCCAATTATGCTGGGAAGCCAGACATGATAGAAAGCACTTAGGATACTTTTTAAACAAATAAGAAATGAAAAAAACTCTTTACAGGGCTCATATGTATTCTATCACACGAGCCATCAGTAGGCCCCATTTCTGCCTTCAGAACACAGAATATTTTTTCCAATGAATATATTTATAAACAAAGAAATACTTAGATAATATGTTTGAAGAGAAAGGAGCTCTTCCTAGCAACACACCTGGAATGAATAGACAGGCAAAGAGAGCCTGTGTTACTTGCTATGTAAAGTTTAGAAATAAACAACTTTTAATCGAACATGTCTTGCTTTTGAACAATCTTGTAAAACTCCCAGTGGTTCACTGTGCATGTTCAAATGCACAGTGGAAGTGTACCAAAAAAAAGATCTTTGTTATTCTTTCACTTACATTAGCAAGCCTGTGCTGAAGAATAGGAAGGTGCAGGGTGAGAAGGTCAAGAAATTAGGAGCAGTTACTAGATTTTCAATAAGATTTGTTTTCATACCCTTACTGCTTTGTCACTGTTAAACTGCCCTGATTTATTAAGGTAATACTCTTCACACGTGACACATCACAGTGCGACCTCTGCATACAGGGAAATCCATAACATAATCTTGAAAACAATACTTTTTTTTTCTTTGATAGGGAGATACTTTTCTTAAAAAAGACAAGGTAATTCTTCAGGGAAAAAAAATGTAAGAGTGTGTCATCACTCAGCTATTTAACCTCTGGGCACTCTCATATTTCTTAGATATACCTCAGAGACAGTTATCTTTTAGTTTGGCCATAGCCTTTTTGGTCAAGGGCTTTTATGAATATATCTTAGAAGGGCCACTGAGCGTCACAGTCTTACGGAAAATGATAATATTCAGAGAGACACTGAAGGAAAATTCACACCTGCATAAGCCCAATATACTGTGTCAAACCAAAATAAAACACTTACCAGGTCAAGCCCAGAAGTGTAAATTCCTTGACCAATATGAACATAATTTATTTAACTCTTTAGGAAGCCTGAGGAAAGATTTCCAAAGTCTAAATTATTATTTTCCTCATAAACATTATCATCTCCATTTAACTACTGCACTAAGGAACAAAAAACTAAGCTACAGAAAGTGTTTCAAGGAAACCCAGTCAGAGTTTTGGATCCCACTGAAATCAGTGCTGGTTGGGAACTTAAACACTTTTCTGCATTTCATTATATCTACCATTCAAAGCCTATTAGTCATGGAACATACTGCTGTTATCAAAAGGAACAGATTGCTCCACATCAGCTATCTATGGCAATTCTGTGTGTAAATACCTGCTGGCACATCCTGTGGGTCAGTCTGCCCACCGCGGTCACCGCGCGCGCACAATGCCCGGATGGGAAGGATGGCTGGAGGGAAGCTGAGGGGTGAAGCTGCAGCAACCAGCTACAAGAACACTTAATGCTTGCATGTGTTCCTGTGTTCCTTACGAATACTCTGCTGCGAAATACCCTTACGGTTTTGCTTAACTGTGCTTGCATTAGATCAAGCTGAAATACATTTTTTTAAATGAGCAGTTATGTAAGTTTTGCAACATTTTTCAACATTCTCCTTTGCTTCGTGGAGCTAAAACAGATTTAGGGAAACATTCACTAAGTGCTATTTTAGGTTTTACAAAGGAAGCTCAAAGGATTGAAACATGCTGTTCTATGCCAGCCAAAAATTTGGTTAAGTTTAAATTTAGATGTTTGTTTCTGAGACAACTATAAATGTCTCACAGCACTTACATGTTAACTTTTACATTCAACCAGCAGAAAGAATCAGCAAGCCTGAGTCTACCTGTAAGAAGAAAAACTATAACCCTAAATAACATTATAATAACATTATCACACAGCATTTTTACTGCAAAATGGAAATATGTCATGAATCTCTAGCAAAGGATAGTCCCATAGTTATATAATGGCCAAAGAGTGATGGATTTCCAACATTGTCTTTGGAAAACAATCCTGAGCTACGCACGGGTTTCCTGAAGACATCTGGGGAGGAAGGGAATGGGAAGGAAGCAATAATCACACAAAATGCCCCCCTTTTGTACCAAATCAGAATCACCTCCCGAAAAAACCTCAGTACAAGAATAAAGAGAGACACGGTGAAACAACTTCACTGTTTGCAAGTGGTAAGGCCCAGGTGCACACAATCAGCATTTTCCCTCTGTGAGGCTGAACTAATTCTGCAGCAACCTGTGACAGAGGAAATCTACACTTTGTCTCAAAAATGGCAGGAAAAGGAACATCACCTGAAGTATTACACTTCTTTGTGGTTTTGGTTTTTTTTGTTTGGTGGGTTTTTTGTCGGGTTTTTTTTTTCTTGATTTTGGTTTTTCTGGGGGTGGAGGGCTGGGTTTTTAAGACTATAACTGTATCTTGACAGTAATGTTTTGGAAAACCATGCACTCTTTTACAGCTGTGGAAAATGCATGTAACAAATTGCAGAGTTAAGGTAAGAAACCCGTGCATGACCTTTTTCTCTTAAAGGCCTATAATATTTTAGAATTTCGTTTTGTTTCTCACTTCATACTCTGCCCATCAAATGTTCTGTCCCCTTTCCTTAATTCTTTTTTTTTTTTGTTACCTGCTCTTTCTCTGGTCCCACATGATTTTTTGATCTTTCTTTCTTCTCTGCCCTGTAACCCTGGTGCCTGGTTCACCTCTCCCTACCTAGAAGGATTTAGCAGATCTGTTTCCTTTCCCTCTTCCTTTGGTGGCTGATAGGTCTGGTTGATTTACCCCATAACTCTTCCTTTACCGTGTTTCTTGATTTCTCTACTCTGCTTATACATCACCAAATCCACTTAGGAAAAAAAATAAGTCTTTAAAATGAGAAGGTAGAATCGCTCATCTGTGAAAGAGGATGAAAACCTCAGCTCAGTATCAACACAGAGTATTCAACTGCCCAGTGACAGAAAAAAAGCACCAAGTCCAAGGATGTCCAAAGCGGCTACCTAAAAACCACAGGTCACAGTGGAAAATCCAGCTTATTTGGAAAATGAAATAATGCTTGTATAGCTGACCTATTTAAAAAATCTTATATTTTGTGAAGAATTTATGCAACTTCTAAAGGAAACCTAAGAATTCAGATCACTTATACTGGACTTCTAAGTGAAGGTTATAAATTACTGGATGATCATTAGAAAGACTATACAGCTTCATATTTCACCACAGTTAGGAGAGAAATAAAGAAACCAGAACTCTGGCTCATATCTAGTTCCTCAAATGTTTCAAATGAGAGAATCATCACAAATAACAGTAGACTATCCATGGGTTCCTGAAGACATCTTCCAAAGCCAACCACTATCCAACAGGTTACATCTGCTAAGAAGCCTGTTTCACAGACATCAGCAATGATGGGTTCTTCTTCTAATAGTCAAAATCAGCTTTGTTTTTAATTTAGCAAACTTTCCTCTTTTCAGAAGGTGGCTTACATTACTTCTGTAATGTCAGTCAAGGAAGCTTGTATATATATCGTGATACAAGAATTACTTTTTAAATTCAGCCCTAAAAAATATGTATACAATAACATTCTTAAAAATAATTTCTATTTTTGACTGTTTGGTCCAGCTTTTTGAAGGGAAAAGCACTTCTGGTTTCAGTGCTATTAAAAAAATAAAAGTAAAGGCACATAATCTGTCAAGAAAACATTACAGATTTTACTAAACTGGTCCAGTTCCTCCTCAGTTTACTGTATTGCAAGGTCTGCTCTTCCCAAGTGAAAGTGAAAAAATACTTTCCCTACTTTAAAAAAAAAAAAAGAAACCTACTAATGTGAATGCATTAGGAAAACCATACAAGGTGGGCAATATGTATTCCCCTTTTGGAAAATACAGTAAAGTACACGTGGCAGAGAAATAACAGTCTTTATAAACAGAACAATAAATTCAAACTCATCTTCCAAATATTTGAAAGTACTTACACACGTGTGGCTTAAGCTTGCTACAAGCGCCTGTGAAGTATTTGAACCAAATTTAAAGGAAATAAAATGTATTGTGTGTACACATCTCTGAAGTGCAAGAGACAGGAACCTGAAATGTACAATGCTAGCATCTGGAAGAAACTGTAGGAAGGATTCAGAGAAGCAGATTTGTGTCTTTAAAACACTACTTAAACACCAGGATTTGCAGCCCTCCCATTGTTACACTATCACAGAATCCTTAACCAAAAAAGCTGTTAGGACTTGATTTTTATACATCCGTCTACAGGGAAAAAAAAGGGGACAGTTCACTAAAAGACTGCATTCTACAAAAACGAACCTCAAGACAGATACTTTTATCTACTCTTCATCCTCAACCAGTACACCAATCACACATGATAACAGTTGGCAGGACATCTTCAAGGGAAAAGCAATCCAAGGCCAGCTCATGAAAGAAAGCTTTTACAGGATGACAGTGGCACTGAACCTCCTTTGGCTGCTGATAACATCATTGTTGTCAGCTCAGCACTGAAGCAACGATTCCAAACATGGCATTAGTACAATAAATTCGTTCATACAGCATAAGAGGGCAGAAAAATGCCCCAAAGCATGGTAAGATTGCAGTATTCCAGCAGCCTCTTCTCAAGGACATTTGAAATACATTTTACTGGTTCTACAATCACAAAGAGAGGCAAAAAGCCCAAGGAATTCACTCACGACTCCAGGCCTTTCAAAACACCAGTCCATCTTTTAACTTTGCTTAACCCATGTAAGATGCCAGCCTAAGGCTCAGTAACCCAGCAGTCACACGGTGCAGCCCTGGGTGTCCTTTCAGGCAGCATCAGACACGAGTAAAGAAACTACTGCCCATTTCTCAATTTTCTATGGCCCAGCAGTTCATGTTTCCCCCTCACTGTTTTTATCAGATAAAACTGTGTTGCATGATAACACAAAGCTCTCCACAGCGTCTGAAATACCTACTCAACCCCAGCAAGGAAGCTGCACTGTTTATATTGCATTTTACATTCTTTTCCAGTCACACTTGTATTTAATAACAACGAGAACAAAAATTTACTTTTGTAGCCAATATTTATATTTTCAATTTGGCAGTTCTGATAATTTCTCTCACAGAGTAGAGCTAAAACTGACTTGGCAGGCTGGATTTATCAGCAGTTCATCTGCTAAACCATTCGAGCTAGAAAGCCAACTATATTGTCAACAGTTTCAAGAAACAAGCTTCTACTTGTACTATGTGAGAAACTCACATAAGAACACAAAAACAAAACAAACAAGAAAATATAAGTGGGCTGGGGGAACCCAAACAGTTCAATGTTTAAAGATTTGGGTTTTTTAATACCTAAAATGGAAGTTTATCTAGTGCCAAGTACTTTAGAAAGACAATTTTCCTTTTTAAACACTAAATACCCTCCCCAAGTTCCCAAAGCATCTTCCACACTACTGTACCAGGAAGGAAATGAAGCACAGTCAAGAATTGACTGTGGTAATTGCCAAATGTGACAATATTTCAAATACTGACTCCCAAAAGTAAAACAATCCTGTGCTCATCTCTACCAGAAAAACAAATTTTACAGGACTAACTTGGTCTTAAATGATAATTTATGTGAAAAACAACACAATGATACAGGCCAAAATTTCAGGAACAGTTGTACTGACTACAGACAAAAATGAAATTTGTATAATCCTGAAGACAAAACAGCAGTAAAAACTGATTTTAATGCCAAAATACGTGATTGTATGCATGTATAATGAAATATTTGGATAGCTTTGCTGCGCACTGTATTTATTTGCAGATTTAATAATTCCTTGTTTATTAAGAGAGTTGTAATATCATCCTATTTTAATTCCAAATCCTTCAATCTTCTTTTTTAATCAATCAACCAAAGCTTGGACTTCAAGATAGGAGGAGTCTCCATTAGTTACAAGAGATTCCTGATGCTTTATCAAGGAAAATATCTCTGAACAATACAGTGTAAGTAGAATTTTCTACCATTGAAGATGCGATTACTTCACTGTTGATCCTCTCGGAAGAATCACCTCAACACTTTTACCTTCTTTCAGAGCTTTCTCCCTCTAGATCCTGATACCTGCTCCGGAAAAAATTCTCATTTCTAAGATAGAGTCCTCAGATCATCACCATTAATGATCACTACAAATTAAACATGTCTAATGAAAGCGTGCATTGGTTGACAAACAAGGATATTGCATTCCTACTGCACCTTCTTTAGACAAAAGTACTGTGGTATTACAAACAAAATAAGAAAAAGATGGGGCCACAAGAGAAAAGGAGACCTCATGTATTCTACATCTCAATATCTTCCTGAAGACGTGGTTAGGAAGGACAGAATGGGATGGGAACACGGACGTGAAGCATCACTCACCATTTCCTGAGATGCATACTTTGGGTCTTCGGGATCAACTGACCAGTAGCAATAGTCAAAGCTGAAGGCCACAGTTTTTTCTCTCGAGTCCCAGCTGTTATCAAGCCTACTGTCAACCTGACAATAAAAGGAAAAAGACAGAAAGACCAAGTGAAGCTGACCCAAAAAAAAGCATTTTCCAAGTTAATGGGAAGTTTATCTGGGTCTGTATTGTGGAAAAGGAATGGCGAAGAGTTTAACCTCTTCAGTAAATTTTCTCTGGTGCTTAGAGTGAGGTGGAGACATCCATGAGAAACCTGCTAGAGCATTTTTACTGAAAGGTTCATTTACTACAGCTAAGGTTCTCCAAGACACATACAATAGACACAATTCAGCTAATCTTTAAAAATTCTATGTATTGGCAGGAAAGCTTTACAACCTTTTTGATATTTCTCTGAAATTCTTCTGTTTCACAGAGAACCATGTCCCAGAAATGAGGCCCCAAGCGATAAGACAAAACCAATTTTCCCATTGCATAGTCGAAAATGAAGGTGTCTTCCCCAATTTCCCCTTTGCTTTGTCATGGTTGCAAGCTAATGCTTCTGTCACTGGGACTGCACATTCCAAACTTAACCTTTATGGACTAGGAACAGTGACAGTGAAGCCTTTCTAGCACAACAGTCAACAATTATTGAAATTAAAGGAGCTGCGTAAGTCTTTCCATATAATCTTGCCCAAGTGATTGGTACTAAAACAGATTAAGTTTATGAACACTCAGAGGAGGAGAGTAATGTGTCAAAACATGATACAAAATTAACACCATCTGCATGTAATTTTGATCTAATTGGTAACTTTGTTATAACCTCAAAATTCACACTAACTTCAGCAGAAAAAAAGCATGCAGGTTCCAGAGCTCTCAAGGAAGATGATGGCTACACTCAGTTTATTCTTACAGCTCTTGGTCATTTACCAAAGCCTGAAGAGACCCACAGGGATTTTCGCTCTATTTCATGCAAATCAGTTGCACTCTGAGGGGAAATATGAAAGGAGGAGAGATACAGGGAAAGAAATTATCCAGATGTTAGTAACAGTAAGATATGCAAAAATCCTAAACAGTTTATTAATAGCTTTGAATGATGGCATGCAACAGGACTGCAGAAGCTTAGGCATATATAACTACCTGTTACAACCCTTCTCAAAAAAAAACCCCCAAACCCATGAACTAACCCCAAATCAAAACAATCCTTCCCCATACTTTTGCTGCAATAATTCTAGGGCTGTGCCAGTTTAAACTTCTCCCTTAATATTTGCATTAGAATAATCCAATAGCCAAGTAAACAGAGAAAATTATCAGGATATCAGGATCCTTATATGGGAAAGAGAAGACAACAAAAAGCATACCTTTATATTTCTGACTTTTGCCACTTTGTCATCAACTTCTACAATCACTCTTCCTCCTTCTGCTCTCTCTCTGGAAACAGAACACATTTTAAATATCCATTGAAAATATAAAGAAATTGAGAGGTGCATGTAAAATTTCTAAACTTCGGAAATTTATGTTTACTTCAGCAAACTGCAAATCAGAGCTATAAAACAGACACTTCAGATATACACAGATAAGACTGCGACACGAAATAGCATTTGCAGATCTGCCTTCAGGTATCTCAACAGCAAAAACCCTTAAGACTGTGGTGATTAAAGAGCTTCAAAGTGTTTTTCCCAAATACATTGTTAAGATTTTATTCCTATTCAAGAGTTGTTGCTTTAAATTACTTTTACAAGGAAGTAGAGGGGAGCACTGGTAGACTGGCTATGCTTTGTGGAGTAGAGATCCATGTCACAGACTTGTGAGCCACAAGAGTCCTTAGGTTGTGCTGTCGGATTTTTACCACGAAATCCAAAGTGTTTGTTGTAGTCCTCAAAAAAGTACTCTTTAGAAAACAAAAAAAGCCAAACAAACAATAAACCCAAAAAAACTGTCCTGAAATGTAAATGGACAGGATTGTTTCTAGAACGCAAAGGACTGTGCACTCATACATACTGTCTAAATCTCTCATTGGAAGCAGCTATAGACAACTTCCATATCCAAAATGAGTCATATTAGAAAAGAATGGAAAAAGGATGTGGACAAAGAAAAAAAAAAATCAAACACC